>VWZG01005100.1:39890-63484 GCA_013396735.1 Grallaria varia
TCCACTCAATAAAAATGTCATACCTAGTTGGGTGAGATCCAGTTTTGTCCAATGCATCCCTGTTGGGCAGCTGGATGAAAGTGTTCTGATGAATACCTGCCCAAGACTATCCAAACCCCAAATGGCATCCTGGCAGGCAGAGTAGTGCACCATTTCAGCCTCCGGTGGCAGCTGCACCGTAGAAGGACGAAACTGAGGATTCTGATCACTGACACAAAACAGATCCTTGTTGCTTTGGCACAGCCACAGAAAGCTTCCTATAGAAAGGACATTTCTGTTATTAAAATAATTCCTCATCCACTCCAAGAAAGTTTTTACACATCTACTTTTTCTGAAAAAAAAAAAAAAATCAGTACATTTGAAGGCAAAACTAAAGCTTCTTGGCTATGTTCATAAGGTAAGACTTTGAAGGAAAAATACACATCCTAAGTCCTTATTTAGGCACTTAAATACTCCCTTTCTCGAATCAAGTAGTAAGCAATCTCATTTGAAGAAATGTTCCATTTGAAGAAACTAATAGAGAAAAGACACACATAACAGTTCACTAACACCTCCCTTGATTCTTTTGCTCTTTTCCTTAATAATAGCCTTTGAAGAAATAGCATTCTTTTTCAGCTCTAAATCACATATTTTTGCCAATAAAGCCAGTCTACTCGGATAATGGAATCGCTAACTATGGTAACTAGCGGTTCAGTTCCCTCGCGTGGTCTCATTTTTAGCAATAAAATGTGCAATTTTGCTGCAATAGCTGCACTGACAGGAGAAACACTTGGTTACTACAGGCATTCCAGCAGAGCATGCTCCAAGATTTCCTATTACAAATTCTGGCAATTCAGGCTTTGGAAATTTAGGCAGTTACTGCTCTTAAAGAACTACATATTTCTCTGTTGGATGCCACTCCACACCAAAGATGAGAGTGAATAATATGTTATTTTAATCTCCAGTAGTTTTACAGACACATTTCCACCCTACTTCAAATATTTTAGAAATCTGCACATAGAAAAGACATGCAGACTCTTCAATAATTCAGGATATTTAATTACTTACACCATAAATTCCACTCTATTGAAAAATCAGATACTATATGCCTGCACTGGTGATTCACTAACCTTCTTTAGATGAAGCTGTGGAAGCCAACACAAAAATCCATTTTGTGGCAGAAGCAGTACCCCGAGGCACAATATTATTCCAATAAGTGCCTTAAGAGAAAGGATAGAGTGATATTAGTACAAAACTTAATTTTCTATTAAAAGTCGTCGTTACTTAAAATGTTACAGTTTAAAATAAATTCTATCGCAACCAATTAATAAATATAACTTAGACAAGATTTTCTATGTAAATCTTTCAAGCAGCTGTTGAGGGGATGGGAAGAACTTCCTCCTGACACATATGTATACATACACAGAGAAAACTGGGAATGCAGAAAGGGATCCAGAAGATTAATGGTCTTCAACAGGGGACCGATTTGGTGACGAGGTTAAACAATGTCCTAGGTCTATTGTTAGCCTTTACCTGGCCAAAGAAATGTGCCAAACCAAAGTTCCATTTTGAGAAATAAAGCAAGAAAAGAAAGCAATTCCTCTATTAGCACTGTAAAACCATAACATTACTGTTTTGCATAGTCACACTGATGGCGCAACCAGACTCCATTGTGCTAAATAAAACCGGTACAACAGCTTAAGGTTGCCTTCTCATCCCAGAGAATACACAAGTGTAGGTGTTAAAAGGAGTAACTTGTGCACAGTTCACTAGCTGATGATTTTTCCATTAAAAATATTTCCCTTTAAATGAGAAAGTATTTAAGATCAAATGCTAATGAATTATTTAATTTAATTTTTAAACATGTTTGTTAAAGCTGCCCTGACTTGCCATGGGTAATTTTTGTGGTGCTGTAGCTAGTTATTTCCTCCTATTTAATTTTCTTAACTTAAAAATATTAGATGTAAAAGCACACCAACCTATTAAGTTTCCCTTTGCTACATGGAATTCATTTTTGCCTGAAGAGATCCAGACTCCACTGCCATTAACTCCAAGGAGGCTGGGTTGACACTGAAGCTGCTGTGACCAAAATGCCATTCGAAGCTTGTCAGCCACCTTCTCCACAGGTGCCTGAGCTGCTGTTGCCACCGTATGAGTTGCCTGGATTATTGTCTGGAACAGGCTGCACTGGTCAAACACTACATAATCAGTGATGCTCACCTGGAGGAAAAAAAAAAAGTGCTCTTGATAATTAGTTAAGCTTTTGGGTGAACAGCACAATCTTTCACCAGGAGCTTTTTTTTTGTGTGTGTGTTCTTTATGAACAGGAAATCTACCAAGATTTTAGAGATCTTCAAAGTGCAGGAAGGGAAAAATAAAAATGGTACATTTTGAATAAGCGTCTTGCTAATAAACCACCATCAATATTAAACATCAGCTTACAGCTCCCTCCTACTCAACAATCCATTTAGAATTCTGCATTTTAAAAAAAACCCCTTTGTTTTAGGTTGTCACTTCTTTTCTCCCTCTAAATGCATGTTGAATTCTGCAAACAATGAGGTGAATTTTCCATTTCCCAAAGGAAGAGAGAAACTTGTGCAGTGTAGCAATTCTAACCACACCACAAAAACTTGCGTGTAATACTCCTTTACAACCACCTCATAGACATTTTAATTCATAATGCAGGAGGAGGTCTAAATAAGCAATCGCCCAAGTTCTGCCATGGACAAGTAGGTTGGCAACACTCTGGGACACTCCTAGAAAGGAAGGAAATGCCTAAGAGCACAAAAATAGCAACAGTTTGCCAATAACCTCAAAGCCAAGATACTCATGATGCCCACATGCAAGAAGGGATTATATATGCACATAAACTGAAATTCTTTTAACTTAGGTAGGCACATAGACAAGCAATATTTCTATATAACTGGTTTCGTACTTGCTTGATCCCCACCTGTGTCCCTGGGGAAAATAAGAAAAGCTGGAGAAACCAGAGTCAGGAATTCCAAATCAATACCAGACAGTACTTGCAGTAACTGAGTTGTTTTTACCTCCATGAGCTGTGACTGAAGCAAACAGCTCCACACAGTTCAAAGAAACCTCAAGTGAATGGAAAAATGTGTAATACTTTTTTTCCACGGTTACTTATCATTTATTTCACTTGGCTATGAAAAAGGATGGGCACTGGAAGACAAGAGACTGCGTTCTGCCTCAATAGCATGTGCTACTGCCACTGCAAAGGTACGAAGCTACAGTCACTATTGATAAGACCTGGCAGAGCATTTCTTGTGTTCTTGAAAACTCCTGTGATGCTGTCTGGATGACCATGGGGTGGCTTCCCCCCCACCACCACTCTTTATAACAGACATAAAAAGGGATTTCAGTCATAGCCACACTGCAGATTTAATATACTGAATAAAGAGTGCTATCATATATCGAGCAATTAATTTTTATCTCAGAATCTTGTGGGAAAACAATTAAATAATAAACCCAAGCTAAAACACTAAGTTGAAAGCAAAATAAAAAAAATGCCTACTTGCCACCAATGGTTATCATCTCCTTGTGGTTTCTTTGAAACTATACCAGTTCTGAACCAGAGGTTGCCATGGATATCCAAAGCCCATAACGTCTGCTGATCCCCAAGGGTTATGCACACTGGTTCCAAAGCTTGCATTTCACTGGAAATGCAAACAAGCAAAACAATTAAAAACCTCAATTCAAATTTATGTTTATGGTATCTTAAGGAAGCTGTTACAAAGTTAGTAGCATTTTAGAATGATTGAACTCAGTGGGGCCAAGCTAAAAAACACATCTGATATCAAATTTTCACAGTTATCCAGTAATTTGTATTTCAATAGTTTGTATAAGTAAAAACATTCAACAACAAAAAAAGTAGTCCTTCAAAGATCACTCAATACTTGAAACTTGGATACTTAACAATGAAACTAAACAAAACCTATTTTAAGCAGTCAAGAGCTGTGTTGTTTGAGTTTTTGATAAAACAGCCTCATAAATGTGTCTCCTCCAACTTCCTTGACCTATTCTGAGAACAATACTAGCAGTTCAGGGACCATACATAGAAAGCTCAACCTAAGTATATGGCAGAGATAAATGCTGAATTTAGAACTGTAAGTTTTCTGGATAAGTAAACAATTTTCAAGCTCAGAAAGTCAACAGGTGATTGTATAGACACTGAAAGGTAGCAAACAATGCTCGTTCTTTCAGATGACCTTTCTCGACAATTTAAGAACAAGTAGTAACTGCTTTGAGCAATTTTAATACAAAGCCCAAGAACATGAAATGTACCTAAAGTGTAGGGCAAGCTGCTTTTTCATTAAATATACTGATGAAAGTACATGCAAATTTCAGGCTTGAACAAGACATGAAGTAGTTCCTTAGACTTTTCATGGACCAAAATACCAGACTGCGAGGTAACATAAGTCAAAGCTTCACAACAGGATATTCAGGAGATAAAATCATATGACAGCAAGAACTGGAATTTCTCCCTCTACTTGCTTCAGGCTGATGATACAGTCTTACAAAAGAGACTATATTCTAGATTCTCAAAGCCAGCAGAAGAGACTCAGTGCTTCTGACTTTATCACAAAATAACTACCACAATCATAGGATCAACTACAAAGCTAAATACCAATTACACAAAATACTTACAAAAATCTGTGCCTGGGAACTGCAAAAGTGTTATTCAGCTGTGCGGATGACCAAGAAAAGGCTGAGATTTAATCTCAGGATAAAAATCAAACTCTCAAATAACTGGTGAGTTCATTAAAGCCATCATGGTGCAAATGAAAGAAGCAGTATTTAATAAAGAAGAATGTCCCACCACAGTGCCACTACCTGACAATATCACTTTTCCACTGTTCTCCTTCAGGACAGAAGCTGCGCACTCCCTCCCGGTACAGCAGGGCCCGCTGCTCACTCAGGGCCCACACAACATTATTTCTGGATGTAACCTGCGACAGTGGACAAGGGCAGTCAACCTTTACTGCTCGGGCACAAGGACGATCCACACTCAGGCCTAGAAATCAAAAAATGAGAATTGCTTTACAAACTTGAGCTTTTTGCAACAAAAATAAAAGAGGTAAAGCAACTCAGTAAAAGGAAATGAGGAGGGGAAATATGTTTGACATACTAATATTTGTCATTTGATCACTATTTCCCTTCTATAAACTGTAAATAATTTCCTCTAATATAGCTGAGTTTATATTTTAGGAAATAAAACACTGTACATCCTTCATCATCCTGCAGAGCCCACGAGTCATGTCCTGTCATTTCTGTTCCTTTTCTCCCTCTAGTGTCAATACCAGGAATCTCCATTTATAAAACCTCTATTAGACCTGACAGAAGCATCAAAGAAAAAGCCAGTAAAGGAAGAATTTTTGCCCAAAACATGTCAGGGAGAGAAGCAACCTGATCTGAACAGTGGCTGCAGAGCAATTTCCAAAGACCAGGCCACAGCGCGTAGTACTGAAAGGAGCAGAGGGGTTCTGGTAAGATTTACAGGCATACATTTGCACACATTTATACATCTGATCTACAGGAACACGTCTTCTTCACAATTACACTGAAGCTTGATTTACACAGCTCCATGTGAAACACCTCAGGAGACACAGCATTTGTTTAATCTTCTCATGCTGCCAAAGCCAGTATGAACAGTGTCATCTGTATGATGCTCCAAATTAATAAGAAAGCTCATTTCCAAACCTCTGAGCACACACTTTTGTTATAAATGCTAGACAAGACAGTGAAGGCAAAGAAAAAATCCTGGAGAAACAATTTCCACTGGTTGCCTCACATTAACAAGACAGATATGCTGCAAGTGTATTTTTCACATCAAAAGACAAATACAGAAGCCTAAGAACAGCAGCATGTAAGCTGATGAAAGCAAACCAATCTCTCACAGGGAAGAAAAATATTGATTCAAACATCCACAGAGCCCTGTGTGATTGGCATCAAAAGTTCACTCTTGATCATCACTATCCAAGCTTGCTGGCACTATG
Source organism: Grallaria varia (assembly GCA_013396735.1). Lineage (NCBI taxonomy): Eukaryota > Metazoa > Chordata > Aves > Passeriformes > Formicariidae > Grallaria > Grallaria varia. The sequence goes on from VWZG01005100.1 coordinate 45,884, forward strand.
CATGTGACCGTGGGCAGGCCACTTGATTTCTCTTTAACTACTACATTTAATTAAAAGAAAATAATGTGAATAGATCATCTTCAAAACAGTTCTTAAACAAAAAGAATCTCTGCATTGTGCTACAGTAATTAAATCTAAACTAGACAATAGGAGAATGCCAAAATTAAAGTAAGAGTTTTGATAGCCACTCTGAAATGTTGTCCTGCTTTAGCAGGTCTTACAGTTTCCCCTTTACCCTGTCTTCCCCTTCATTCTCCAGTAATTCCATCATCATGTTATTGGTAATTTTTCCTTACCAACTCAGCTCTCTGTGCAACACCAGCATGACCAGGAGTCCCTGATACTTTTCTTCTTTAACTCTAAAACTTGTACCTCCATCCTTCATCCTTGCTCCTTGTATGTAGCCTGTATATTGATTGCATAACCCCTTCCAAATGCATGCTCTTCTATTCGCTGAAGAACTTAAAACTAAGACCATGACTTCAAAGTTGCCACTGCACTATCCCTTTTTCCTGTTCTTGCCTCATTCACATCCAATAAGAAGGCAACTGTAAAAACTGATGCTTCACAGCCCATTCCATTCCTCCATGGCTTTGATTTCTCTATCACATAAAATACATACCCCTTGTTTATACTTCCAAAGCACTTCATGATCTTCGGTCTCAGAACACTTACCTTTCATTATCAACTGGTAACTCTTATCTTCAAGAGATCTATGCTTTCCAAAACACAGAGCTTATACTTTCCTCTTTTCTGCCCCATACCCAGATTCCTTCTGAATACCCACACAGTATCTCATCGCCTTTCAAAGTCTTTCTTTAAACTGTTAAAATCCTTAAAGCAAGAAAACCCACTTAAGGCTCAGTTGTTTCAGTGCACCATTCCATTTTCAAAGCCAGGATAATATTTTGATATTTTCTGCAATCTCTTTCCATTTATCTGCATCCACCCTATTTCCCCTCCACGTTATAAACTCTCTATACTGTATGTACACCACTTGGCATGCACAAAAGGTGTCCATGAGCTGGCTTTTCCACTCTACTAATTACACAGAATCTCGCAACTGTTTCCAAACTTTTCTCAAGATAAAAGGCTTCCCCATGTCCTGGCTGCAAATAAAAGTTTATAACAAACTGAGAACATTCTATAGATTCGAAATCTAATAACCTCAGCCCGCAAAAATTCCAAGAGCCTGCAACTAATTCAGGTACCTGTTTGCAGATACAGATCTCCATTTGTTCTGATAATCCAGGCGGTGTCATCACTTAAAGCTACAAATACAGCCTGGGGTAAAGCCTCATACCAATGGCGTTTTCCTTTTATAGTTACTTTCCCACAAGCAAATGCTTTGTTAGTCTTCTGTTCAATCTTCCAGAGAAGAGCCCCTATATGAGGAGGTAAGAGAAAATGTAATAGCACTCAGCAATTACTGTAACAGACGCAGATGTGTCCTACCTGCACCTAAACTAATGGGAGGGGAAAAGTAAAGCAGTAACATTAAAGAAAAATGCAAGATTAAAAAACATATTTAAAAAAAAAAAAAAAGCAAGATCAGAATAGTGACTAACTTGCCTAGGAACTGCTGAAATGCATATACCATTAGAATACGTGTGATTTTTAAATGTTCAAATGCATGTTACCTCTCCTCAGTTGAACACTGAAAACTAACAAGTTCCATGTCAGACCCAATGTTCAGAAACTGAAATTCAAGGCTAGTTTCAGAAACTGAAATTCAAAATACTAGTTTGGTACATCCTCGGTGCGTAAAGCAAAAGGGGTTAATTTTGGCACTTTCACCTTTTACAAATACTAGTAGTAAATCACAGTTTTTTGGACCAGTCAGAAGTGACTGACCAGGAGTGCTGTCCCACTCCGCAGTGGGTAGTGCTATCACCTGCTTGTTACTCAGAAAATCCACCACACAAATCCTTCTTGAGAATTCTCCCCTCATTTGAATTAGCCAGGAGAGCTTAGAAAAAGAAAACCCAACAGAACCCCAAACTTAACTGCTAGTTTGTACCAGAAGAGTACATTTTTGTATTAACTTCCTTAGAATAATTCCACAAAGCAGCATTTGATTCCATCTAGACATTTGTGGTTAACATGCTCCCACGTTAATACATGGCAAACCATGGATGCTAGAAACTTCCATGGATTCAGCGAAAAGCTGAGTGAGTTTCTGGAACTGAAGGACAGTAAACTCAGAGAAACAACCTTTTGCCCAGGAAATCCCTGAGCCACCAACAACCGCAGCCAGAAACTACCAAGGGCAAATGTCACACGTGCCCATTTCGCTGACTTTTCTACAGGGATCTGCTTTGGACCACTTTGAAGGGCAAGATACTGGGCTGAGTGAACCTACACTGTCATCTAGTACAGCTACTCCCAAACTGTTTTGGCCATAACAAAGCTCAGCTACAGATTAAATAGAATTTTTTTCTTCTTAAAACAGATAGCAAGTCTTCCCCTACAGAGTGAAGGGAAGACTGGCATGTGCTTTTACAGATGACAGAGAAGAAAACTAGTGGTAAGGCAGGAGACAATGTAATGAAAATAGCTGAGAAACTTGCATTTTCACACCAGTCCTGGAACAATGCGGAAGGCCAAAAGTGACACAAGTTTATAACCAAAACCTGCTTATTTTTAATCCAACATAATCCTCATTCCCAACGACCCCAAACAAATTTATATGCAAATGTATCATACCTTAAAAGCTTTTTTTTTTTCCTTCAATATTTAAAAAGAAATCAAATCAACAAATCCACACATACACAAACCAATTCAACATTTACAATAAAAAAAATTTTAAATGTGTGAATCACAGAACTGTTTGAGTGGAAAGGGACCTTAATGGAACTGTTTGAGTGGAAATGGACCTTAATGACCATCCAGTTCCAACCTCTCCTGACAGGGGCAGGGACAGCTTCCACTACACCAGGTTGCTCAAAGCCCCACAATATGGCCTTGAACACTTCCAGGGATGGAGCATCCACAGCTTCTCTTGGCAACCTGTTCCAGTGCCTCACCACCCTCACAGTAAAGAATTTCTGTAGTTCCGTAACAAAAATAAAGGTTTTGTATAGACAAGGAGCACTTCATTCATCTCTGCCTAGCACTGAACTGCTACTTCTGAACGTCACTTTAAAAAGGCAAACACAGGTTGAAAACCTCCCAAAATGCAATGTGAACCCATTAGAAAGACAGCCATTTAAACTAAAACATGGGATGCTGAGGTAGTGAAGATGAAGTCATATAACTGTGACTTTTTTTTTAAAAAACAAAACCGACACACTACTTTTACATGAAACAAGCCCTAAACAACCAAGTTTCTGTAAGTGCTGTATTTAAATAAAAACCAATAAACTGCTTAAGTGGAAATTACATATGTACTGAACTGCGTCTGTAATCTCATAAAAATCACAAGTTTCACCTAATTAAACAATAGCTGTTATTAAAAAACAAAACAAACCCAAAATGCAAAGAAAATGCCTAAGTCTATGCAAGTTTCACGTTTACAAGGTGACAGTGCAGCAGAAACCAACCCACCTGAGGGGGAAACTGCCACTTGCTGGACTCCATCCTCAAACTTCTGCCAGCGCAGCCCGGCCGCGGGAAGGGCACTGCAGTACAGGCTGCCTCGGTAGTCCAGGCACCAAATATATTTTTCTGAGACCACCAGGCTCAGGATGCCATAACCAGGGCCAGAGTACCCCATCCAGCTCTCTGCAAACTAAAAACTGTAGGGTCAGAACAGTGTCAGGTGACTTCAAACGGCACAAGAAAATAGGTATTTAAGTACAGCACCTCCCATGTTTGGATTAAAAAAAGGTGAACTTAAGATCCTTAAGTAACCTAAATCAATTAATAAATTTGCCTTGTGTAAAATAAAAACAACACCTGTCAGTGTTCTTTAGGTACTGCACAATAAGACTGTTAGAACAACAGTTTAAGCAAAAAAGCCAAACCTCTCCACACTGTCATGCACCTCCAAAGAGTGGAAAACCTTCTTGTATTAGTTAAAGAGCACATACTAAAAGAAAATGGCAGGTGTAAAAAAGGAATCCATAAAAATGTACAGTCTGTCTGTAGTCCAGGAAATTATTCATTGCCTAGGAAGTGGAGTAAAGGGAACAAGACAGCTGGAGTGCAGAGGCAGCTAAATATTCAACTCCAGTACTCTCTGTACGTTACAGGAGCCATGTCTTGCAGAAATTTGGTTTGCAGACAGCTATCTTAAATTTTGATGGGTTGCATGAGGTGAACTCAAGACTTGCGCACATGACCTGCAAGGTAAGGATCAGTGGAGCTTTTCTGAACATGCTAGAGTATAAAAATACCATAACCTGAAACTAAAAGCCTTCTACACCTTGGGCTGCAGTTGTTACTAGATAGGATACCACTGACTTGTAACTCAACCTTTATCAACAAATCTTTACAGAACTAAAAAAAACCCCACAAAACAACAAAAAAAAACCACATCTAAAAAAAACCATCTTAGAAGAACTGCAATTCCTTCTTCACACTTCTGCTGAAACTAACAGTGATTTTGGCAATTTTGCAGATTTATACAATTAACTTTAGTACTTCTTTTCTGAAGTCTATATGAGAATTACTGTTTCTGGAAATATTCACCCACAAAATAACAATGAAGGAAAGAGGGATAACAGAAGAAAGAAACTGCCAACATTTTAAAGAGTACTAACTGCTAGCTAGGGCACAAAGACTAATCCTTATTTTGAGTATTTACAGGTAAAATAATCCTTAACCAGGAGCCACCCATGTGAGATAATCAGCATTAGTTCCCCATGAAGTCAGGTGAATCTGGGAACAGCATCATGCAGAATCTGGGCTACTGGAAACCGAAACAAGGTGCAGCCCTTGTGCATGACTTGGTTTTGGTTCTACTGTTCACTCTTTAGTGGATGGGTTTCTAAGAGCATTTTTGTTGAGCTGAGCTGGGAATAATACAGCCAGAGCACCTTCTTTGCATTGTAAGCATACATCACCCATTCTGAAGTCAGATACATCACATTTCCTAAGAGTCACAACACATACTGCTTTGGGCTTTATGCTTTACCTCTTTACTTGAATCAAGTGAAAACAAAAATTGCTCTCTAAAGATTTAAAGGCCAGTCATTACAGGAATGTTTCTTTTGTAAGTTAAAAGATACTTTAACTAAACTGAAAGCAAATACCTGATCAGATTTTAACAGCACCACTTCGTCTAGGCTTGTCTTGGCAACATCCTGTGAACCAGGCACAGCACCAACTTCAGGCATGCTGGTCTCCGAGGATGAATACGGTAATCCATGTCCATAAATATCCTCTTCATCACTTGAGGCAGATTTCTCAGACTTATTTTCATGACTGCCTGCTACCCATTCAGCAGTGCTAGTACTAGATTTAGCTTTGATGGCACTTCCAAAATTCCATCCAGAAATGGAAGCGTTATCTGAACAAACATCAATAGAGATGTCAAAGTGGAGTGCAGGAGGGTCTGACAGAGCGCTGCGGATTAGAGAGAGCTCCTGCTGGTCTTCCCTACCAATTTCACCGCTTTCCTTTGGTGTCAGTGATGTATGAACATCAACCGTATGGTCACATTCCAAAAACATCTGGTCTGTAAGGTCTGGCTTTTCAAAAGATTTTTCAGTATCCTGCACTTTCATTTTATCTAAATCTTCATCTATTTTACACAATGTATGGAAATCCTGATCCTCCTCTTGGCTCAGCTTTCCAGGACAGCATTCACTGCTTGCAGAAACCACACTGCCATTACACTCACCATCAACACTGCTTGTCAAGTCTTCTGTGAGGATCAGAGGAGATGCAGATATCAAAGTATCTATAACAGCTGAAGTACACATGCCACTGTCACTGGCTGGAAGATTCTGCAAATCAACCACCTCTCCATTTCCTTCATTAATTAATACAGTTGCTGATTCAGGAGAGTGTAGGACACTGAAAGTTTCCGAACCATTATCCTCTTGCAAGATCGTATGGGACTCCACACTGCACACACTCTCCTGATCTGGGGATCCAGTGCTCAAGTGATCAATGCTGCCACTCATTATGCTGGAAGTCATGGAAAAGGAGTCTGTATTCAACGAGTGCGGACTGTCACCAGAAAGCTGGCGCTCATAAATTGGTGTGCCTTCCAGAGAGCTGTGGTTTTTCCTTGTCCCACTTTCTATTCTCACCATAAAAAAAAAAAAAAAGGTGGGGGGAGAAATAATATTAATACAATCTACTGATTTCTGATGCAAAGTAAGAAATTAAAATATTTTTATAACTGAGGGAAGAACAGAGCCAAATCTAAATTTCGACATACTGAATTTTTTTTCAAGTTGAACACTAAATGATGCATATAAAGCCAAAAAGTCTTAACAGCAAAACGATTTGAAGTTGTAACAACATTGTAGTAAACAACTGAAATTATCGAGTATTCACATTATTTTTGCAAACTAAAAGAGAGGTATAAGAAAAACACTGCCAAATATTCAGAATAGGATGAATATATATTACACAGTTCCAACAAAAAACTGGAAACAGAGTCCACTTATGCTGTCATTAACCCATACATTTGAACTTTGAGCATATTTAAAAGAAGCAAAACAAAGTTAAAAGAATAAAACAAATAGATCTAAAAAGACTTAATCAATTTCTCATTTTCAAAACAGGCTTTCTTCTGAAACAGAAAAGTCCCACCACCCCTCAGACTACTTCAGAAGCATGACAATAGAACATAAACAAAGCACACCAAACACACCCGCTTTCTCCTGTGAAGCACCAGAAGTGACCATGTTCTAACAATGAACAGTGCCAGGGAAAGTTCTGCTAGACCTACCCTGTTTCTTCTTTTTTTTCTTTTTCACTTTAATTGGCTTTACAATGAGTTCTTGATCAAAATCTTCAGAGCTGATGGTGCTGAACCGTTGTGAAGAAAGTTGACCTTCTCTCTGAGCTTCTGAAAGTTGGTCTGCACCCATCAGAAAGCTTGAGCCACTGTCCACAGAGTTCACAGAACTGCTCCTGCTTCGGGATTCACTTACTATAGAGCAGCCCCTTTTTCTGGGTTCATTGCTCAAGTCTCCCATTCTATCAAAACTTTTTTCTGACAGTGTTGGAGTTTCCAGTTCATCTTTCACTGAAGAATAAGAACCATTTTTATCACCAGTAACTGAAGGGGAAGTAACCATTCTTTTATCTGTTTCCACTGAAGGGCTGGATGATACAGATGAGACGACTGATGATGGCGTCAGCAATTTAGGACTTGTATCTGTTAAAGGATTCAACAATTTTGAATTCACATCTGAAACTGTCCAAAAGAAAAGTATAAACACTAGTTCAAGAATAAATACTAGCATCAAGTGAGTAGGGGCATAGTTCTTGCAGAGTATTGAAAGAAAAGAATCTTTATGCAAAAAAAAAGTTTACAACATTTCAAATACATACATATATATATATATATTTGCACCCACACACAACGTAAACTTCCTATAAATTAATCTATATGAAAATATTTTAGTTAAATCAATCCTCTAAGCCCTCTACCAAGCTTCTATTAACAAAATTCTGAATTTATAAGAACAGTCTGCAGCTTGGAAGATCCAAGTGTATCACACACTGAAGTGCCACCCTGTATCTTTAATTCCTTCATCCAAACATTCAGTAGCTTGAAAAGTATCATGGAAAATTACCAGATAAACCGCTGTGGTGATTAAAAGAAAATATAGTTCAAGAAGTCTCCTTTCCAACTATACTTAGAAGTTGAGATTAAAATAATCAACAGCCACGAGAAGTTTGTAAGTAAAGAACTGCCTAATGACTAAAGCTACTGCTAATAGGCAGTGATAAGAAAGTGGAGTTTTCCAGAATTCAATGAGACTTCAGAGCATGTTTATGAGCATCTTGCCAATATAAAGCTAAGATGGAGTATTTTAAACGCACTAGTAGTACCTTTTAGAGTTCTAGTCACATCAATGCTGAACTTAGACAGATGGCAACAAATAAGAAATTCTAAAATTCTTTTTGGAATTTTAGCGAGCATTCTTTTGGTTTAATTGTGAGTTCTTTCTCTTTCATTGCTAGAAAGGCTGAGATGTTCTCTGATGTGTGGGTGGTGACAGGTGGCACAGAATCAATGTTCTCAGCTATTGAGATTGATCAGTCAAGGGATAACCATGATCAGAAATCCAAACTGCTTCAGCATCATAGCTCAAAAAAATGCATAGATTCGAGATGCCTCATTAGGATAATGCTGTTCTACTCTCAAAAAAGGGAACCATATTTAATTTCTTAATGCCCCTATTCTCACTGCAGCCAAAGCAGCTCAGATGAGCAGATAAATCAGATTTCTAAATATAATCTGTTAAAACAGATAAGCAACTCTGCAGAACCTGGTAGGTTTTTGCAATAATCTAAAGGTCTTTGTGTGGGGTTTGTTTTGTTTTGGGATGGTTTTGGTTTGTCTGGGTTTATATTAAAAAAAAATACAACAAGCATCATGTTACATGAGGTACATACTAAAGCTTGCTCATATATACAAACCTATTGATGACAGTCCTTCAGGTCTACTTGAAATTCTTATTATGTCTCTATCTCCCTTTAGGAGAAAAATCTCATTGTTGGTACAGGACACAGACACAATATCACCATATCCTTCCAAGCCACCAATCAAAGCCTATAAAGATTCAACACAGAAAGAAGTAAGTGGCATCAGATTAAGACACTGTTTGCAAAACATGGTACTCAAAAAATATGTTCATTGAATTTTAATCAACATATGCAGTTACAGGATAAAGATTTCTTATCTTATTAAAAAGAAAATAGAAAAAAAACCCAACAGGAAAGAACCTTTTAATCACAATGTAACTCATTTTTATGCTAATTTCAATTCCACAGATATATCCACTTTTTAATCCAACTAGCAGCAACAATGTAACAACTAAAGCAATACACAATTTGGTGGCAGAAGAATGCCACAGTAAAATATCTAATACTAGACAAAAAGATACTAGCATGTATTCACTTCCATACGCACTTTTAAGAAGAAAACCACCACCTCACTCCATACTAAATAAAATGTAGTACTTGTTTTTTGGCAGACACAAATAGTAGTAGAAGGCAAAAATAAATAGTTTCAGGCACAATTTATAATTCTAAAAAAATCTGTTTGCATTAATTGTCAGATTTTAGATTTCTATATGCTTTGCTAACCATCAGAATTGATTATGATGTTAACACTTCAACTGAAAGCTTTAAATATATATAGTTTTTATATATAACATACCAAGCTAGTTTGTGAGTATATTATTGCAATAACAACTCGAAAAGGGAAAGAATAAAGTCTTCTTTGTTAGTTTTAAATATGGATTTAAATCACAGAAGCACAATGGATAACACAAACAAAGTCTCACGGCACAGCATTAAAAAAAACAACAAAGAAAAAAAATAGGCAACCCAGAAAGTTTATCTACCTGGTTCACAGTGTCTAGTAAGTAGATGCTGTACTCATTCCAGGTCAGCACCCATCCTTCTCGGAAGAAGCACGAAACAAGCCCAAGGTGTTTCTCTGGAGAGCTGTAGCTTCCTCTGTCAGGTGGTTCCAAGCGAGGATACAGTTCAAAAGTTTTTATTCCTCCAGCAAATACATCTTTCAATATGAATGTGGCCTGAACAGTTCCATGAATATCAGACTTCCAGAGACGAAGCCCAGGTCTGGCAGCAAATAGCGTCAGGTCACTCTGTTTACACAGGCCAGGTATAAAACATGCTCCAAATTTGCCAGTGCTAAAATGCAAAAGAATTTATTTTAAAAGCTACATACTAAATTTAGAAACAATCTTTAAAACTAAGCACACAAAAATACAGCCACGAAGTATAAAAAATAAAAGTCTTTGATGTAAAGTATTCAGTCAAATGTCCAAAGTACAAATTTAGATACAATAAGACACAAGCACTGCTTTCTTTCAAATAACAAGGTTTCCCTCAACTTTAGATGTCAGACACTACATTAATTAGATGACTCTTCCTAATAAGCTTCACAGCCTTCATGGCACTCTGTCCATCTCAGAAAGATCCTTACTACGCATCATCCTTCTCCCAGAAAAAAAAACAAGCAAAACACTTCAAACCAATGCAAGAAACTGACAACCTCTACTTGCAAGAAGCACAGAACAGACCTCAGTTGGTAAAACCTTCATCTCTCATACACAGAAACAGCATTCCTATCACCTCAGAAACCCTTCACACAGAAGATGGCATATTACTGTTCACACCCATGATAGATACATCATAGACTTTCTTTCAAGTGTCAGTTTCCTCCATTTACAGATACAGTGAGTCATGGTGTTCTAGGACTGGGTTCCCTCTTCCTTCATATCCAAGCAGGACACTACATAATAGAGGGTTCAAAGCCACACAAGAAGTTTCTAGTTTTCAAGTCAGATTAAAGTGCTTTCTATAGATTTTCCTTTTTAATTCACTTCAGTGTATAAAAAAAAAATCAGGATGCTGACTTGCTTTTGGCATCAAATATTACATCACCCATTAGATGGACCTGATTACAATGCTTGCTCACACGACATCACAGTAAAACAAGAGGGACAGCAGGGGAAGTCTAGCAGTGATTTCGGTTTAAACAATGAGAAAAGATCTTAAATATTTTCACATAACAGTGCCTTGAAAATGTGATTGTCACGTATTTGCAAACATTTTCTAAATAGGTAGAATTGTCATTTCATGCTTGATCACACACAGCTACTGTAACTAACTTTTTACGAGCAGACTGCTGTGTTGTATTAATTTCACTGCCTAGATCGCTCTCTCTGTAATCCACTGTGAAATGCTAGCATTAATAGATGTGCCTGCATCAAGATTTTATGAGGGTTACTTTTTTCTGGGCTGTGTTCCAACTTGATTGACAGATTTCTCTTCTGTGTAAAAAAGCAGAGTTCGTTGTAGAGTAGAGACAAGTAGCACTTTCTGGTTGTAATCCAATTGGACAATTGAAGATGGCTCTTCCAATACAAGGCTGGAGTTACAAATACCCTTTCAAAGATAGATACAATTAGCAAGATAGTAACTAATACTCCAAAGACATTTATAAGCCCAAGAGAAAAAAAATAAACAAACAAAACTCTTGTTGCACAAAGTTCACCTAATGACTGTGGAGTTCATCGAAGTAGGCAGCAGGGGAATTAGATGGTGTATGCCACAGTGGCACACCATAAAATGCAATTTCTCTTGGAATATTAGATAACACATTTCACTTCAAATCAATAGAAGCTCTAGGAAGACACATTTTCTTCCCTCTTCTCCACTGCCAGGTCGTACAATGCTGAGACAATCGTTACATTTGGTGATGCTAAACCTTTCTGTCAAACCACATCAGGGACAGTCACAGATAAATCAGGACAGATGTCATCTAAGTGCTTCTCCCATATAGAAATTCAAGTTAACATTTGTTTTATTGACATCCCAGGTCCCTACAATGAATGTTAGAATAATTCCATTTACTGGTAACATGCTAGTGAGTCAGCAGCACCCAAATATTGTATTTCATTCTACGCTCCAGATCGAGATGCTGAACAATTCTGAGAAAAGGACTTCTTCCATTAGGTCACACCCTTCAAACAGAAGTCACACTCTTTCTAAACAGAAGGGAAAGTACTGCCTGAAAGCTGAAAGAAGATAAGACAGTTATTTCAGACAGAAGTGTGAAAGATGAGAAGGGTCACTACTTTTTTAATATGTATTACTTTATAAAAAAGGTAAGGCAGTTTTGAAGGATATTTAGTGGTTGACACTAAGCAATTAACTGCTAAATGTGTAAACACACAAGCATTCTTTCAGGGAAGTGTAAGTGTGAATTAAGGTTTCTTTAACAAATGCTCACCTGGTCTAGGTCGAGGGCAGAGTAGACAATCTTTCCTTTGTCATCTCCAGAGAATAATTTCATTCCATTGGGACTCCATGCTAAAGCTGTAATGCTACTTTTGTGAATGCCAGCAACATCAAACCTCCGGAGCTGTGAAACAATACCAGGAAAGAGATGAAGAGAAAATGGAGGGACAAAGTCTACACAGTGACTCTTGACTGATTTAACTGAAGACCAAATACAAAAGTGCAGGGCATTCTAATGTTTATTTAGTACAAAAAACCTGAACAAATGACCCAACCCCCCCCCCCCCCAAAGAGATTGGCCAGGTGTTACACAGGAGAAATTTCTCAAAAGCATATTTGATTAAATACATTATTCGTTATGCAAAACATGCTTTAAGATTATTGTTTCTTTAAGCTTAATGTATGAAGCCTAAAGCATATTCATAGATATTCAGACAAAACTTGCAGTGTTTCACTATTACACAGAATCACAGTAACACTCTACTAGGATGGGCCATAGTAAACCTCACAAAAGTTAAGCCAAATGCAAAGATTTACCTGTTTGTTCCTTCCAGGCAATGAAGACACCAGCTGAAAAACTGCAACCCGACCTGAGGCTGTACCAACAGCAACTAGATCATCAAAACAACTCAGCAGCTTTACAAAAGTAATAGATTCACACTTCCCCTGTTGAAACAAACCATACCAAGAACTCACAAAATTAATGAGACACAAACAGAAGCTCAGTTCTGAGCAACTCAGCTTCATCAGCAGACAACAGTGAAAGTTGGTATTTACCTCAAAATTGTACTTTTTCATCTGGTTTAATTGTCTGCAGTAGAGATAAAGCATTCCAATGCTGCTCCCGACAGCAATGTATTCTCCATTGGTATCAAGTGCTGTGAGGTACACCACAATAGAGCGAAAGCCTTTTTGGATCTTTGTAGGAATGGCATTGAGGAGATAATATAAGGGACAAAATTCCTTAAATATAACTGGTGAAGCCACAGATGCCATAGCAAGGGTTTGCACCAGCAATTTTAAGGCTGAAATAAACACATCTACTCGACCACATAGGGAAATCTGAAAGACAAAAGCAAAACACCTGCCATTAACTTGTTTGGAGAGAGTAAAGAGTTAACACAAAGCCACCATTTAGCAAGTAGGGGCTAAAAAAGTCTTACCTTTTGCTTTTCTTAAAGAAAAAGCAAACTAAACTCTTGTACTGAATGTAACCTTCTTCGTTAACAATTAAGCGTATGTCTCAGAACATTTAATGATGCATGGTAATCACTAAATGTGGGATAATCACTTTTTCTAGCAGCTGTAAGCATGTCAGAGTTGAGTTCAAATGCAGTATTTTTCTTCCTCTGCCTAGTGAAAGTACCACAAGGCCTCCGACACTGAACAATCCACGTGATATATTTCTTCACTGATCTGCAGCCTCTACCCTCAATCCGACCAGTGTCAAGAGCACGAGACATTTACTGTACCAGACAGTGCTGTAAGATCAAAGCAACAAACTAGTATTTGCGTTCCACTCCTTAAGGCGCCACAGCCCAAGAGAAAAACACTGCTGAGAAACAGTTCAGCTAAAGCTGCACCTGTTACAGATTCAAATAATAACCAAAACATAAAAATAATGTGGTAAGAAAGGGGAAAAGCAAAAAATTAAAGAATTCCCATTTTGACGGACCCAGGAAAATATCCATATAGCAACTGAATTTAAAAAGATAAGGAGCAAACAGGGAAAAAAAAGTAACATATGCCCATGTTTCCTTTTATGGATAAGCAAGTAATTTCACGCTTGTGAGTGACACTGTAAATACACTTCAGGGACAATATCTAAGAATAACAGAAAAAAAGAGTCTGTTTGCCTTCTTCACGGAAAAAAATGTAGTCAGAGCTCATTACAGCCATAATGTACTGGTTCCTTCAGAAAAAGCTGAAGGTATGACAATGACAAACACAAAAACATCCAAAATATTATTTAAACGCAGAATTCTTCTCTTCACAACCACCTTGACAAGAACGTTTTGCAGCAGTAGCTGTTCTCCTCATGGATGACTTTGAAACATGGAAAAGAAAAGCAATGTTCATTTCTTGTATTTTATTTTGCCATGAGAAAGACCAATCAACAGAACTGTGTAGAATCTGCCAAAAATACTTGCAGTTTTCCAAGACAAGGATTTTGGATTTCAGTAAAGACAAAAGTTTCCTATGATTGTTTAAGATTTTAACGTTGAAGACCTTCTTTAGCTTCAGCAAATGTATAACTTCCTTAGAGAAATGAAAACAGAAATCTGCCCACTGACATTAGAAATGCTTCTAAATGCTCAAAGTTAGTCTGTGAAGTATCCCTACTGCAATTTTTGGTATGCCCTATTGTACCTAGTTTTAAATTCTCTAAGGATAGAAAATGGCATTTGTTTGGCAGTTTCACACACTGCTTACAGCGTATATCAACTAAATTAGGAAAAAAAAAATAGATGTTCTAGTTTCATATTTCCATTACTGTGAAAAGTTCAGCCATCTCAATTTTCAAAGTATTTCAGTTTTTGTGCAAGACAATTCAGCACACTGACTTTGGGCAACACTTGCTGTCAATATACAATTCCACTAAATCCAGAGGGATTGTTTGCATGACATTACCCATGGAAGCCCAGGTTAGACAAGACTGCAGGAATAATCATTGGTTACTGGGCTCATATTTTACCTGTTACAAAAACTACCAATAACTAAGCTAGCACCACTTATTAGATGTTCTTAATTGTGATAAATTTTACTGCTTGCTAGAGCTTAGAAATTAATTCCACTCCCCTCCAGTGTTTACTAACCTGTCATGACACCTACTTCAGAAAACATCACAAAGATTAGCTGATTTACGTTTCCAAACTATTTTTGAATGAAGAGCTCCTTTCAGAGATGTTTTCTAGGTTAACAGATAACCCCAGTGCATCATAACTCTTTCACAATGTTTTTACATAGCATCTATTTTCTATGCACTATTTTAAGTCTCCTGTCTGTTCCTTCAGCACTTACTACTTTCTATCTACAGTCAGCTAAATAAAAAGAGAACCCACTGCTAAAGTCTCCTGTTTGCTGCTCTAAACAGGCTGTTTTGCAATTCAATTTTGCTACTTGATGGTCTTTTCCCTTTTTTCCCCCCTTTCTTCTAATAAAATAAAATCCAGTCCTGTACAAATCTTCCGCTGTCTAATCTCAGCTTCTACCACTACCCAGCTACTGTCTTATGAATTTCACGTATTTTGTTTTTCAAGTCCCCTTTGTGACTCCTACAATTCACACCTGTCAAGATCCAAAGCTGCCCTTGTAGCTGGAACCACTTCACCAAAGGACCTTCCAAGTCCTCAGAATTCATCCTCTCTGTCTCCATCACCCCTACAGCTCAATGAAAACATTAAAAACATTATAATTCATTACAAAGCATGGAAATATGAAAATTTGTATTCATATATAGAGTCATATAGACTCTTTCCTCTACAACAAGGCTATCTGCAACCTGATACATGTTTTGTAAGTTTACATTTAATTTTTAAAAAAAGGGAAAGTTTGACAGGGTTTTTCTTCTCCTCCAGAGAAAGCAATGAGAGGAATTATTTCTTGTGACATAGTAAGTTAAATATAAAAGCTGCTGTTAGATTAGGGTTCTCACTCTTCATAAAACATACATACAATCTTATTTTAATATTCTCTGATAGTAAAATTCTAAAAAAACAAAATTGATTTTTGTTCTTTATAATCTATTCACTCTGTACAATCAAAAAAGTAAAAATTTATTAACAAACTATAATTTCTTGCCATTGTACACAAATTAGTTTGACCTTGAGTGGTTTACAGACTAACAAAACATTTGCACTGCTTGTGTATAAATAAGTAACTGAAAGCTCAAAAACAGAACTTCACTGAAAATACTACTAATTAAGTCATTTTATCTACACAAAACAAATGTACAAGGGACTAGAAAAACTCCCACGTGGCCTATACATTCAAACATCTGCACAAACGTCACAATTCTCTGCTTTTGATCCTAAAGTCTTCAATATCCCTCTAATGACAGTTGTATATCACATGGAGGCTCTCCCTTCTTATTAACAGCTTCAGGATTCATTGTTATCTGTTTTTCCTACCTCATTAATCCAAGGCAAACAGTAGATATAATCTATTTTCTCAGGCAGATTTTGGAATTGGGTGTGTATGTTCACTCTGTGCCAGCTACAGTTATTCTGAAGCACATAACAGGGCAAATCAGCTTGAGCTAAGCAGCTGTCCTGCAGCAAAGATAAAGTGGAGAAAAATACCACATCAAAAACAATCACCAGGCAGACAGTCCTTCCTTCTCATCTCACAAACTTCACAACAAGCTTTTAAATACTGCATTCAAGGCCATGTTTTGAAAAGTAGACTTTTTTTTTCTAATTTTGTTTCCTCTGGTCTCAGAGAGCAACCAAAGAGAGAGATAATCCCCTGGTTCAGCAGACAGGCAGTGGTTAAAGGTTCAGTGCCAGGGTATGCTACAGATGGACTGCAGGAAGCTAAAGCTGTCATTGCACTTCTCTGAGCCAAAGTACCATGTTTGTACAAGAGGGACAACAGCTCCATTTGTGGGTTTTTTTAATCTTTGGCATAAAACTTTACATTTAAGTTCTTCAGAGCACAGAAAAACTCATATATATGACCCCAGCTAAACACAACAGTCTCTGTTCTCAGCTAGATCCTGCCAACTAAAAAGGAAAGCGGTTTTTCTTCCTAATACTTCTCATGCTTTTAGCCCCAGAGCAGTGTACCCGACTGCCACATTACATCACTGCTGCTTTTCACAGCAAACTGCTGCCAAGCACAGGGGAGAACACAAATGCACGCCCTGCTGAAGAAGCTCTGATTCCACGTGTCCCATGCTCAGGAAAATGACCAGCCAGCACAGAGGTCATGGTTACCTGATTAACACGCACTTCACTTTAAACAACTTGTGAAAGGTTGATTTTTTTGTTCAAACAAGGTATTTTTTAGTCTTTGAAATAATAAAAAAAATTAACAGTAAAACCAACAAAAAAAATCTAGACAAAAGAAATGGAAAGGAGAGAAAGAGGAGAACCTGGGGTCACTGTGCATTCCAGCACGCCAAGAGGGGCCAGGGAAATCTGGCTGGACTCATGCTGGTGATCTTGCAACTTCCCTAGGAATCCTTCAGAGAATCCTAGAATGGTCTGGGTTGGAAGGAACCTTAAAAGATCATGCAATTCCACCCCACTGCCATGGGCTGGGACACCTCCCACTAGACCAGGCTGCTCAGAGCCCCATCCAAGGTGGCCTAGAACACTTGCAGGGATGGGGAATCCACAACTTCTCTGTGCAACCTGTTCCATCCTCTTAGTGAAGAATTTCTTCCTCATACATATATCTAATACCTATCTTCCTAAAATCATACATACACCAATACCTACCTTCCTAATACCACAGACATACCCAATATCCATTACACACCTAATATATATACCCCCCGCCTTCCAGTTTGAAGCCATTACTTAATTTTGCGTTAAACTCCCTTCCTTAAAGATATGGCAACATTCTGGCAGCTGTTCCAAAGCACTCCTTTCCCGACAGGTGCCCTCCCGCACCCGCGGGGCTGCAGCTCCAGCCGGGGCAGGCGGGCAGGGCCGGGGGGGCCGGCCGGGCCCCGCGGGGCCGCCCCGC
>VWZG01005100.1:63526-83554 GCA_013396735.1 Grallaria varia
ACCCGGCGCTCCGGGCAGCGCGGGCGGCGCGGGCAGCGCGGGCCCTCCCGCACCGGGAACAGCCGCCTCTCCCCCCTCACCCTCGGGAAGCCCCGGCAGCCGGCCCGGTCCGTCCCGGGAGAGCCGCCCGCAACAGGCGGCCGCGCCAGGCCCCGCTTGCGGCGCCCGGGCAGGACAGCGAGGGGCCCCCGGACAGCCCCCAGCCCGGCTCGGCGGGGTCGCGGCTGCACTCACCGCTGTGGGGCGGCCCGGCACGGAGCGGCGGGGAGAGGGGACGGCAGCCCAGCCTCGAGGCGGCGGAACGGCGGCGGCCGCGGAGGCTGCGCCGCTGGGCGGGCCGGGCGGGCGGGGCCGGACGTGAGGGAACTTCCGCCATGGCGGGTGAGTGTGGCGCTGCCGAGGGAGGGGGCTTGCCGCTTCCCCGGTACATTAATGGGGTTTATCGTGCCCGCGGGGCCCCGCCGCGCGGTGGCTGTCACCCCCGGCTGTGGGCGCTGCCCTGCACCTCGGTCGCGCCGCGGGGGACGCCCGTGTTGCACCGTGTGTGTTACCTCATCAGGGTGTGTAAATACCTAAAGGAGTGCCAGGGGGATGGGGCCGGGCAGGGCTCTGCGCGGCACAAGAGGCAGCGGGCAGAAAGTGATGCACAGGAAGCTCCACCTGAACATGAGGAAGAACTGCTTTACTGTGACAGCCTGGCCGGAGAGGGTGTGGAGTTTCCCTCACTGGAGATACCCGAGAACTCTCTGGGCACAGCCCTGTGCCGTGTGCTCTGGGCTGACCCTGCCGGAGCAGGGGGGAGGATCAGATGACCCACTGTGGTCCCTTCCGACCTGACCTATTCCCTAATTCTATGTGGCCTTCGCCTCTGTTACCACTTTTCAGGTGTTTCTGTGGATAAAAGTTAAAGCCAGCAAAGGTGCAGGCAGGGTTAGTGCTCAGCTTGCAGCCCTGTTTTGGCTGCTGGGGCAGGGCCTGTGGTGTGAAGGTGGGGCTGCTCCATGTGCTCAGAGGGATGTGCAGCAGGTCCCTGCTGCTCTCTGGGCCTCCAGGGAGACACCGCGGGCCCTGGGCTTCATGCTCAGTAGTAAAACACCCACCATCTGCAGCAGGACCCAGCCTTCCCCCAAACTTCCAGCTCACAAGTTGCTCTGATTTAGTTCAGACCTTCCTGGCGTGAGCGCTGCATGCGTGCAGTAACTGTTGCCATGATTTCATACACAGCATTAGCATTTGACTGTCAGAAGACTGCTAGATTAGTCACCACTGCAAAGCTGATGCTGTCCATGCTGCAATTTCACGTCTAACCCAGTTTTCTTGTAAATAGGCTGATACATGAGGAATTAGATTTCATGACCAGAGACATTTAATGTAAATTCCATTTTACTTTAATCAATATTCATGAATAAAGCAAGGAAATCACTCACACAAACTGCTGATGGACACTGATTTATTTCTGTTTGCTTCAATATCTTTATTTTCTCATACAGCCAAAAGTCCTGCTGATAGTACTCCAAGGAGGCCTGTTTTATCTGTCAGTGCAAGAAAAATTAAAGATAATGCAGCAGACTGGCATAATTTAATGATGAAGTGGGAGAGACTGAATGATAATGGATTTACTACGGCAAACAAAATAGTCAACATGAAGATCAGTGAGCAGTAAGTATGCTAATACACACAACTAAAGACAGCATAAAGATTGCCTTTATTGAGAGATTAATCTGTTTTCTCCACTAGAAAATTCTTTTTGCAGATAGGGGAGAAAACATGTCATGGTGGATAAGCCAGTTCTTAAATCAAACTCGGCAGCTGCACTTTCTGGTTACATAAACTATTTACATTCAAATGATAAATGTCTCATAAAGATTAAAATAATCTCATAAAGTTTAAAATAATCTCATAAAGTAATGATATTTGCAAGAAATGAAAAACATTTTTTTTACATAGTCAAACATAACATATATTTAAAATACTTACATAATGTACAAAGTTAAACTCTAAATCTCAGCCCTTGTGAGTTTCTTTATTCTGTTATATATTTTACACTGAGGTCAGTATTACCAAGTTTCACTCAAGTCAAAAGTTCAGCAGATTTTAAGAAAGAATCAGTGACTTGTACAGACAAAGTTTTATAGGATGATTTTAAAAAAACCAAACCAACAACAAAAAAACCACACCACCATACAAAAAAACCCACCTAAGAACAACAAAAAACCGCTGAAAAACTGAAAAAAAAAAACCTCCCATTTTGGTAAAGCTGTTATTTTCATGCTGTAAAGAAAAACTTCTAATTAACAGGATTTTGAGAAAAAGCTTCTCCAGAGTCCTGACAGCTGAAGAGGGTTTGCCTGACAGGGTTCTGACAGGTACAAGCTGTAATGGTGCCAGATGTTGCTTTTGCTCTCTAGCAGCACCCTCTCCCCTGTCCAAGTTTACAGCTGGTGTGGGAAAGTCTGCCAGGCAGGGTAGGTGCCTGTACATTGGCTGCCCTGGGTTCACAGATAAATGTTTTGGGTTGAAGTGTGCACAAATATGAGTTTGTGGTGAGGCACCAGATTGTCATCCAGAGCAGCTGAAGCCTGGGCATACTTTGTCCATTATGAGAGAACAACCTCCGACACAGGGGCAGACTAAAGAGGGGAAAAGTGTTACATCTTAACACCTGCAAGCACACCTTTTTCAAGCATATGCTCTGAGGTAGAGTAGTTCTGTGTTTCTCTGAAGATTATAGTGTCATCCCCATTTGCTCTTATGGCCAGCTATGCCTCATGCTATTTTTATGTGGGAATTCTTGTGAACAGTTTGTAAGAGAGAGCTTTTATAGGATCAGACCACATGGATTTTAAATCTGCACAGTTCAAATAAACCTATATGCAGTTGTTTACTCTGCCTTATGTTTCTATTTTAGATTTCAAGACAGGAAAATGGAGATAGCATGTGATAACAGTGTCACAGAACCTGAAAAGCCAACCCCAAAATACAATGAAGAACTGGACAACTGCTGTGCAGAATTACTTGAGACCTTAAAGCAGATGGTAATGCTCATTTTCCAATCTTAGTCAATATGAATCAGTTACAAGTGTGCTCAGGTATATGACATAAAGAAATGTCCTCCAGTATTTATTGTAGACAGAAAATTGTGGTTTTCATTTGTAGTTCTTTGGCTTCAAACCTACATGATTATAAATCCACCATCCATTATTTATTTGCTTGATTGGTAAATTTGAAAGTTAGTTTTACATCTGCCTTCTGCTTGTAATTCTACTCCTCCCTTTATAAAGTGATCTGGAAATAAGTTGTACAAAGAATGCATTCTAAAACTGCACCTGTTTTCTTATCCTGGATATTCCCTCTGTTTAGGGCAAAAGAAACAACAAAGCATAAAGCAGTGCTTTACCTGCCATGGTATCCTTGCAGCTGTCTTTGATCAGACATAATGCAGTTATATTTTTAGTCTGCATACCTGCATTTGCTGTGCAGATCTCCTTCTATACATAGTATAGTAAGATAATTATTATGTAACCCTTTTTTTCTGGATACATTGCTAGGAATTAATGTCACTTTTCAGTTTGTCAGGAAGCAAGCAGTATTTTTCTGCCTGAACTGTAATTTAAAATTCATATTAAAAATAACATTTACAGCCTTCTGCCAAAGTGGAGGCCCATTAAAAAGATGGTAGATCTACTTTTTTACGTAGGCAGGGTACTGGTCCTCCAGTATTTAGAAAAAGCAAGAAATTAGCTAGTTTTCCCTCAAATTTTGTTCCGTGGGGAAAAGTAGCAGTAATTTGTGTGTTTTTTAATTGTTCTTTTTTCCCTTGAGGTAGTTTTGTATTCAGACTACCAAGTGTGTTCCTGCAATTTTTTGTTATTCTTGAGTAACACGAGTCTAAGCAGTGTTAGTTTGGATACTAAACATAGCTGCTATGACCTATTTTATTTTTCATTCCTTTTGAGTTTATACCAGCTTACGAGCTTACAGAAGTATCTGTATTTTAGCTGCTTGACTCAAAGATACTGCCTGCAAGCTCCATTTTGTTGTAAATATTCATCTCCATCACCAATGCACAGTCAAGTGAACATGAAGAAAGTGGATGGAATGACCTGGTTTTTGAAGCAAGCTGTTAGATCAGCCGAGATATATTGTCAGTAGTAGCTTGAGCTGCTTTTCTCACCTGCTGCTGATCTTTTGAAAACAAATTTAAATAATTTTGACATGGTAATCTAAGAAAACGTGTACATAGGGCTTGTGCTACACTTGTCTGATATTTTTCCCCAGTGCCAAATTGCTATAGGAAAAATGTAGGGAGAGGTGAAAAAATGACAGAGGGTTTTAGTATATTTTTACATGACAGGAAACAAAAGAATGTGCAAAATCAGAGTCTTATCTGCAGCATTCAAAATTTCAGGATATAACATATTAAATATATAGATTCCAGATGTCATTTCTGTCTGGAGTTAAAAAATTGTGAGTTAGAAATGCTAAGACTAAATAGCATTCATAAATAGTGTGTTTTTAAAAAATCCTTGAGATTACAGTAGCCTAATGTTCCTGAGATGTTCATTAAGATTACACATTCATCATTTTCAGACAAAAATACAACTGAAAATGGAAAAGCTTACTTCGACTACTAAAGCGATCTGTGACTTGGAAACATTCCACCATGGAGCTGGGAATTGCACAGCACCCTTCTTTCATACATGGCCCACACCATACTTCTGTAAGTAAAATATTGATGATTTTAGCTAATTACATTGTGTTGTTGATGTCATCTAATTTAAGACTGGAAAGTAAACCCTTTTATCTGGATATCTTGCCTGAGAGAGGGAGTGTGTCTCCTTTACAATTGACTAATCAATAAACACATGAATGCACCACTTGGCTTAGGGTTACTGCTGATCACTGCTTGTGTGAGGTGCCAAGCATTGTTTGACATGCAACAATTACAGCATAGAACTAAGCTTGTCAGCAGCTTACAGTGCCCAAGCTGCAACAGCCACATCCTCTGCAGGGATGTGCAACTTGCTGGTGTTAAGCTGTAGGCTTAAGTGCTTGACACTGAAATGAAATCCTTGAATGCAAAGAGCAAGCTATACTGCAGTTAATTCTGCAGGCAGCCAAAGAAAAATATCTCTGATTTCGGTGTCAGTCAAGACACGTAAAGAAATGTAACTGACTGCTGTTAATTCTTTTAGCATTCACTTGATGGCAAAAGGTACTGCCTACCAACTGGTATTACCCCAGTTTTAAAACTCTGAATTCAAGAGAAGCCTGACTGCATGCAAACCAGCTGCCTTCTTTGTGAAGTGAAAGTCATGTGAAGCCCTGCTTCTTATTTCACTAGCACAATTTAGGAGGAATCTTATGTATTAAGTTTCTGCCAGCTTAAAAGAACGACAAAGACAACTGCTATCAAAACACTCATTGTGACTGAATCATTTAATGATGTTGTCTACTCCATGAAAGACTAAATCCTTCTGAAGGCAGAAATTCAGGCAAAGTTAGAAACACAGGATCAGTCTCTCTTTAAAAATAATTTGTGTAGTTATTTTTTAGGAAGTCAAACAATTAAAGATTATACAGATGTATTTTAACCCCCCCCACCAGTATTACTAACGCAGCTAATAAGAGTATTAGTTTTTACATTACACTTTTGGTCTGTTGGGCTTTTTTGCTTTTGTTTTTCATCACTGGTATCACTCACTGATGATCTTGCATTGCTGAAGTGCCTGACAGCATGTTGAAGGCAGTCTTTAGATTAGCTAAAATCAACAGGGACTCTAAAATGTGAAGCCTGTGTTGCAGAATAGCATTACCAGATTTTAAAATCAAATCTCAGTTATTTGAGGAATAGCTATAATTAATAGTTTTACGGTGGGTCCTGAGAACCAATACCACTGCTTATTCTAGAATTAAATGGGGACTCATGTCAAAATCAGAAATGTGTAAAATATATCCCAAAGCTAAGGAAATTGTTTAGCATTTGATATTCTAGTGTAAAAACATGATTAATGCTCTAAAAAACAAGGTGTCTACATTTGGGCAATAGCTTACATAAGGTAAGTGTTTGGGGTTTTTTTAATAATCCACATATTACAAGTATAATGTAACTTTTAGAGAATTGCTGATATGTTCTGACCAATGTGCTTGTTTTTTTAATCTATTTTAGATGAGGTGTCTCTGAAGCTCTCTGAAATGTACAAGAAGGAGCTACAACTCAAGCAAACAATTGTACAAAGCATTGCTCATTCTGCTGACCAGGATCTGATGATGGTCTATTTATCATCATGGTTATACCAGCCTTACATTGAGAACAGCAGCACACTGCTACTTGAAGCCATGCTGCTGGAAACAGGACACAGACAGTGCTAGGATTTCAAGGGTTACATGGCTGGCTTCTAATGAGGCTTACATGAAACTGAACTGGCAAATTGCAAAGCTTACCAAGTAAGTTGAATTTTTGTAACTTATTAAAAATATTTTTCTCTATTTGTATTTATTATTTTGTCTCATCTGATACTCCTTTTTTCTGCATGTGACAATCTGGTTTTGGTTGCTTTATCCATTTTAAGACGCTACAGGTAGGAGGCTAAGAACCCTATAGTCAGAAAGGTAAGCACTGCTTGGTGGTCTGGGGGAATTTAATGCACACAGACAGCTACAGCAAAGAATGTTGCTTCTTTCCAAGCCTTGACAGTCTAAAATACCTACACGGTCCCTTTTGCCATAGAAATTCAGCACTTGGTCTTTCATGGGATGGGTTTTGTGCATGACTTATCAGGACAGTGCTTTTGTATGTGCTGTGTAAGTGGAGAAAAGGAAAGCAGAAGAGAAAGGATCCACAGAGTTTGGTATGTGGTACTGAAATGCTGTTGCAAACGTTAGTGTAAATTCTGGTTTGGTTTTGAGTCTGGTGGTGGTAGGTACATGATCCTTGAAGTGATCCAAGCCTGAACTACCACACTGGGAAGGTTTAATACAACTCAGCATTCCACAGTAATACAAAAATGTCTTCTCTCTTTTAATTAATTTTCATTTTTATTCTTGGAGATGTTTCATGAAAGCATCTGTTGAGTAAAAACAAGACCTCCTTCAGTCCAGGCCATATCCTATACTGTTTGCTCCTTGTCATAGAGCTGAGTTTTATCTTGGATTACTGTTGCTGATGTCAAGTGGTTTTGGTTTCAAGCTGTGCCCCTCTATACTGATAGGAGAAGCAGGGTCACTTTCTTAACTGGCTCCAAGCTGAAACATCATAAGCTTGGTAAAGGAAATACATCAGTTTTCTGCTGTAACAGAACAGAATTGGGAAAGTTTTTTCGACATGTTGCTGAGTTGAACGAGGTTGTTTCTGACAACTAATAGAGTTTTATTCTTAGCCCAAATTTCTAGCATCTAAAAAGCAATTTTGCTGTAGTTCAAGGAGAATTCAGTCAGTTAGGAACAGCTTTGTTGGGTTTTATTATTTTTCAGTGCAAGTGTTCCACCTAGTTTAACAGCCACCCTAATTTATCTGAGTAGGGCCAAACCTGTGTCACTATGGAAACACCTTCATACTTCAAAAATATTTTCCAAGAAGAAAAGATTGGTTCACATATAGAATTGTTCTTTTAAGATTAGAGTAGGTGTATTGTATTTCCCAGCATGTGCAAATCAATAGGGAAAGCGGAATTGAAGCAAATTTTCATTTTCTACACAGGTGGAAATTGTGGTTTGTTCTTGCTTCTTAAGAGGAAATAAGCTCTTCAAGAAGGGGTCTTCACATTCACAGACCCCCTTGCTTATTGATTGCTGTCAGACTCAGGAAGATTACTGCAAAATCATTGCAGAGATGTTTTGTCATTATAGCTCTAAGCAGTTGATTGTTATGTTTGAAACCCTCAGACATGGCGATTAGACAGTCAGTACAAAAGAGTGTAATAAAGAATTGCTCACTGCAATCAGAGACTTTGAAAGACCAGCAGAATCTTGCTTTATATGCTACCTTCAGGGTACCTGCAGGGTAGGTCTGTATCCTCCGGCCACTACCACCTCCTGAAAAAAAAAAAAGAGGGGGAAAAACCCAAATCAAATATTACACCATAAACCCAACCACCAGACAAGACCTCATTAATATACAGCATCTTTCACAACCACACATGAAAGGCAGTGTTTTGACTAATCAAATTCATGTTCTACTTAGGCAACCAAGAAAAATACCCAACCAAACAAAAAAACCCAAACCCAGCTATGTTAAAGGGACATAGTAGATCAGGTTATTTCACCTCTAAATTGTCCTCTCTCTTGTTTAGATTCAATTTTAGTGTTTTTCTTCAGTAACAATACCAGGAAAAAAAAAAGAAAAATCAGCGTTCATACTTAACAACATTTCTCTGGCAGATCACAGGTCCTTAGTAGATTTGTCCCGTTATCTCAGTAGCCTCATCTATTTAGTGATAGTGACACACATTTTAAGGATGTTACCATTTTTCAGTACTGTCTACTCACTTAAGGCTGGTTTTTTTTTTTACCTGCTAAGTTTCTTGAACAACAAGACAGTGCCTTAGACAAGAAGCTGCTAGGAGGTCTTCACAAAATTATGTTATCATCCAAGGATCATATTGAAAGTAAGACAAAAATACAAGATGGCCATTGCTAAGTAATTTGCCAAGTTTTCTCCCTGTCTAGAGAAACAGGGATTATAATACCTTTGTATTATGATTAAACAGTACAAGGCAGTGTGGAGTTACTAGGAAGGTCAAAGCGTAGAACTGCTAAAGGATGCATCATCTGAAAGAAAAAAAAGTATACCACCAGTCTAAAAATAGGCCATTACAGACTGAAGCAAAAAAGAATTTGGTACCTCATTAAGGAAAAGTCAGGTAACTACTGATGCACCTTCCCATTTATGTCTAAATACTAGCAATTTTTAAAGGTGTGGATGAACATTAGACAAACAACTTAAATATATTTCCTGCAGTTCAGTACAAATCAGATCTTGCTTGAGGCTATTTTTGTCACTATCTCTGGATGCT
The DNA here is from genome assembly GCA_013396735.1 of Grallaria varia. Taxonomy (NCBI): domain Eukaryota; kingdom Metazoa; phylum Chordata; class Aves; order Passeriformes; family Formicariidae; genus Grallaria; species Grallaria varia. The sequence goes on from VWZG01005100.1 coordinate 72,541, forward strand.
TATTTCAGTAAGGATCAGCTAGGCTGTCACATTGTTCCTGGAATGCACAAGTGTGGATTATACTTAAAACTGCCCATTTTTCCAGGCAGATTTATGTGCATCAAGTCTAGATGCTAATGAATATTCAGACTTTGAAAAACTGCAATGACAAAGTGTTTGGTAATCTCAGTGGCACAGAAAATGCACATTTTTAATATAACTTTTATTTTACCCATATACAGCTTGCCGGTAGACAGCACATCACTGCTGAACAGCAGTACAACTTACTGCATTTTTAGATGGCTAGAGAGAGGGAATTATGTAACAAAAGTGAACAGTGCAACAATTTTAGGCTTGACAGATTTCTACTTTCCACCCATCCCCAACATATAAAGCAAATAGAACAATGTTAATTCTAGAATTTTTGGTTACAATGCTGCTAGATTTATATAAACATAAGTTATAAAAAGTACAGGGCATAGAAACAGTTTACAAATAAGTTAAATTTCAATTATCTCAGTATTCACATTAGAAAAATATACATTTTACAATCAGTCTTTTCCAGGAGAAAGCTTCTAGGGTTTTTCTAATTTATGGCTCAAATTCACTTTGTGAGAGCAAAATATCTTCACTTTGGCCACCTGCTTCCATTGCCAGCAGTGCTTCAACAGTTTCCAAAGGTATCCCCTCAGGTGTGCGAATGTGCATTGTAGTACCATTGGAATCGGTTACAATAACAATGCCCTCTGCTCGAGACAAAACAGCAGTGTCTGGATGAGACAGGATAAGCCCATCTGAAGTCTGAATAAAAATCTGTTCGTGTCCCTGAGACAAAAAATCATGGCTCTCATCAGAAATCTCAAAAGCTACAGTTTCATCTACAGTAATTGTATTCGCCAGCTCATGTGCTTCCTCTGTCCCACAAGAATATTCACTCTCATTTTTAAAAGCATTTTCGTGGTTCACAGGAGCGGACAGGAAGGCTCCCTGGACAGCACTCGGGTGTGACTCAGCCTGAGCTCTGTGCGTGTAGTTCATTGGCACAATGTTGGTTGAAAAGACTTTTTCAAGTTCCTGCATCTCGTCAGTCATACCAGCATTATGAAGTTGCTCAGAATGTTCTTTAATAGCAAAATTAGGATTTTCTTCTTGCAGTTCCTGATATTTTTGACTGTAGCCATTTTCCTCACCCGTTGGTAAGTCAGTGCTCTGACTGCCCACTGTGTGCTCCGACACAGAGTTGCAAAGTTCAGGAGCTGCAAGGCCACCCCCCACATTCTCGCTCACGAAGTGCGCCTGAACCAGCTGTGGTGAACCATCTGCTTCAGCAGGCACCACGACCTCAGTGTGCACCACGGATGCGCCACCTGCCATATCTGGTCCCTGTATGTTCACAGGTTGGGAATAGTCTATCCTCATTTCCACAGTCTGGGAGAAGGTACCTGAATGTTCAGCATTGATGCTAACTCCTGAATCAGCAAGTGAATTATGTTCCTCTGCTGTCAGTAATGTGCTTCTAGTTGTACAGCAAGTCATATGTCTATCTTCTGAAAGCAGGATTTCTCCATTTAATGGATTAAAACCTGAAAAGGGGAAAGAAATGTAATTTTGTTGGGCAATCTAATATTGCATGACTAAAAAGCTATTTTTCAACAATAATTTTGGAGGGAAAGCTAGACTTCTTCCATGCTTTCTTCCCACAAATTAGCAAACCTGAAGCACCTTACAAGAGTTTCACGGAACTTCCCCATGAGAAAGTCAGTATTTTTGGCTAGTGATACATTATTGAGTATTTCTGTACTAAGATATATTATATTAAGATATATTATATTAAGATAATATTAATTATATTATCATTTTTCTGTTAATCCTGAAAACAGCCTGGTCTGAAAGTCAAACTTAATTGTCTTCCGTCTGTGATGCAGCTGGTAACATTAAAAGATAAAGACTTTACCAGGCACAAACTTGTCAACTGCTCATCCCCATCACCATTAATAAGTTGACAGAAGCATTTAAACTTGATAAAATTTCTGTTGATAATTAAGCTCATCCTGGACTCAGACAGGTCATCAGGTTACTACATATTAATGAGCTGTGCTGACAGCCCCAGCAGCACTTTCCTCCTGAGACAGAAAAGGTAAAAAACAAGAGAAATGTAGTGTTTTACCAGTTACTTGCCCTGGACCAAGAGCCAGGTCACGAACCCCTCAGGTAGCTGAACAATAGCTACCAAGCTGCAGTAATATGACCTGTCAGTTTTTATTATTGTAGGTCAAAAAGAGTAAGTAGATTGGTTTGGGGTTTTGGGGTTTTTGTTATGAAAGACTTCTCTTAACAGTAAAGGAGGCCTAACATTGCAGAAGGGACTATTTTTAACATTTTGCACTGTAGACTAGCAAAGCCCTACTAGCAGGTACAAGTGAAAAAAAATTTAAAAACACATAGCCTAGAAGAAAATCAGAGTACATCAAAAAGTGTTCAAAAAATAAGTCATGCAGAGAGCCTTTCAGAGAAAAAAAACAAACTAGGGCAGGGGGGAAAAAATAACCATTAGCTGAAAGACATGCAAAGGGCAAGAGCAAAGCTGCTTACAGCAACACCCAAAAAAGGTATTTACAAAGCAAGAGATTGGTACCAGTATACACACCTTACAAGAGATTTACTTTCCTTTCACTGTTAGCCTGCCAATCTGAGGGGCAGGGGCATGAAAGAAAAAGGAATAAAAAGCAAAGCAACCACCCAAAGACAGCAGTGCAAAATGGTGCCTCAATTCCAATGAGGGATACAGGACAGGCTGCACCAACTCTCCCCCTCCCCCAAGATCCACAAGCTCTGGTAACTCTGCTATTGCTGCCTGCTGAGGCAAAGAGGAAGGACGTGCACACACTGCTTCCTCTTCCTCAGCTCTCCCACGGCTGACACAATGGTCATGCACCATCTTTAGTATGAGGGATAGGATGGACAGTGAGCATTCAGGAAGCACATAGCAGAGGACAGTACTATGCTTATAGTACTGCAGTAGTATCAATAACTGGATTATCATGCTTCCAGAATTGAGCTACTGCCGTGGTGTGCATCATCCATAATGTTTCCCCCCTCATGAGGCCTTTCCAGTTAAACAGCTGCTTTTGAAGGACCTGGGAAGCAAGTTCAGAAATGAAACTTTAAGACAAAAACCACAGTAGCTTGAACAACAAAGAGATTTGTTCAGCTCCTCCATGAACAGAAAAAAATTGGAAAATCTGAAGAGGTTACCATCTTTTTCAAACAGTGTACACAGATTCCCACTCTTGTCTTTCACTTCATCTCGACTGGCAAATGTATTATTCACATTCTCCATTACATCTTCTAACTTGGTCCTTTTGGCTGGTGGCAACAGTTCCTCCCCTGAGCTCTGTCAATACAAGAGATGATTAACTGGCTGCCACCATAACAGTTGACAACATTGGAAAAGAGCACAAACTGTGGGGCACTTTGGGGCAGTGAATTGATGATGCTTGAAAACAGGATTTACACTACAGGTGTTCCTAAAAGGTAAGGATTTAAACACAGCCCCACACTTTGCCAAAGTGCTACCAATTACTTTTGATAGTTGGTTGAAACAATCTGCCCTTGCTTCAACATTAAAGCATCTCCCCAAGCCTTTGTGATTAGTTGTACCCATGAAACCTGCTGTAAGCGCTCTCCAGTTTCAATACAGGCACAGCCTGCCCAGCATTGTTTGGTTAATGAAGAAAACACAATCAGCTTTAAATTTAACCACAGGCAGAAAGTAAAAAAAAAGCACTGGTCTTATTTATCCACCACCACAAACAACTCTAGATTAAATAAAAGGTAGATCTGTTAAGAGGATGGACTGTAGAAATGTGACTTCCAAGAGGAAACACAGCTCTCTAAAGCTGGTCAACTGACTTGTCAGAAAGGAACCGTGTCACTCCATCTACCACCAATTAGCACAGCAACCACTTCTCCAAGCCTGCTGTAGGTTAGGCCATTTCCTCCAACACAAGTTACCAGAATCTGTGGGGCCCCCATTTACCAGCACCTCAACAAAATTCTTCCATCACTGCTTTAACAGAAGCCAGGTAATAGTAATATGATTTTGTAAGGAATAATTGTCTGTTTTAACAAGTTGTAATTTGTCTCAGTTTCACTTTTAATTTTCACAAAGGTATTCCATACCTCAGCTACCCGTTTTTGTCCCAGTATCTCCACAGGCACTTGCTCACTAACCATTTTAATTACACATTGTGAACAAGAGTCTGCACCTTCTGTCTTTTGTTCTCCAGTAAGTAGTTCTGTAATTCCCAGCGATTCAGCAACCTTTAAAAACAGAAACAGGAAAAAAAAGTAAAAATTAATCTCTCAAATCTGAATGCGTAAATGCTGAAATATGGATTAGTTTTCTTAGAGCTGAACTAGAACTTCACATGTGTAGTCTGACAGTCATCACAGCTCAAAGCAAGTATTTAGACTCCACATTGATACAATATGACCTTCATTTGAAGGTGACTATTAACAGGCAAACTCCAAAGAACCAGGAGTATTATGGTTATATATAGAATCCAGAGACAGTTACTCAGAGCGGAGTTTAATAAAGAAGATTGTTGAGGCTATCATATAAAAAACATTTAAAGTCTTCCTGTTTAACAGTATCTCTGAGGAGTTTAAGATTTTTCCCCCCCTCCTCACATTCCATCCTTGTGCTTCATCTCACGTAGGTGTGCTACTATCCAGCTTCTCAAGGCTGGGTTCTTTTGGGGTTTGGTTTGGTCTTTTTTTGTATTTCTGTTTTAAAGAATGAATGTAAATTAGCACAGTTTCATTTTTCCTTCTAGATGCCGCTCCACAAACAACAAATCTGAAGAGGCACTAAAATAATATTTTGTGGTTTTATTAACATATTCACTACCTTTCACATTCATTAGTATGAGTGACCTGCATAGGTGCATTCAGTTTGTCCTCATTTTGCAATGAAACTACTTATCCCTTTAAATCAAGGTCATTCATTTTAAATATAGACCCCTTCTTCCTGATCAAACATCAGGAAGTACTTTTATTAGAAGTTAATGCTAAATACACCTTTCAGTAACATGCAGCTTCATACTACCCTAGATATGCAAGGCAGGTACAAGCACTGCTAGAATAGTTTTTCGTATTTCTAGTTGTATCCAGTGACATAAACTGGAATGCTAGTTTTATTGTGGATTTCTTCTTTGTAAAGTTATTGGACTTTTGACAATAATGTCTATTTTTGCTAATCAAAAATCATGTTTTCTTCAACTAAATTTACCAGCACAACAAAGCTTGTCAGAGAAAATTAAAAATAGAAGACATCTAAAATAAAGCAAACAAACTAACAAACAAAATCATGGTTCCAGAGTGCTTTATTACCTTAGCATCTTTAATTTCAACAGGCTGCTGGCAGTTCACAGAATCAGAATTACTGAGGTAATCAGAAGCCATTTTCTTTACCATGTTATGCAAGTCTTCAAATTCCCTATACACATCTGGAAAGTAAGCTTTGGCTGGGTACCCTTTTTCAACCTAGAAAGAAGAGGAGAAAAGAAAGGGCTTGTTTCTCCCTCCCTGTATTTTAAAAAAGATGAAATCAAAAACTGTCAAGTTTGTTTTGTCCAACATTTTAAAACAGAAACATTCAAGTAAAAAGATTATGGAATATTCAAAATGCCACTGAACCAGACAGCAAAAAGCAAGGCTTTGAATTGAGACCTATCAGAGTTTTGCCTGTGTAAGACTGAAGTAATTTGTGGCACATTGACATGCTGCATGGTTCTAACTTAGGAAATTCAATGTCTCTAAAGGAATCTTTTTATGTATACTAATGAAAGCATCCCTAAAATATATTTAACATTTTTACATAAAAACTCACCTTCATCAACAGAAATTCATACACTGTAACAAGCTTTGTAAGACGTGGGAGAGCCAGCTCCATTAAGTCTTCATTATCACATTGTTGTATTAGCTGTCAAAAGCCAGAATGAGATTATTAGGAAAAAGAAACCCACAGGTTATGCATCCCATTTGCAGAACATAAAATATCACTGGGTTTTTTTGAAAGAGCACTGTATATTTAAGCAGATTTAGAATAGATGCAAACTAACACCAAAACAGGTAAGTTAGAAAATCTCAGAACAGTCACTACTCGTATAGAGACAAAACTCAGTCCCACCACAACCGTTGCCAATTCATAGAAAGATTAGCAAATTCAGTAGCTTTAGTAGCCATAAAGGATCTACAACATACAGGAAACAAAGAACAAATTGTGTTAATTGCATGGGTTTTAATCCCTATTCTCTCCTCCCCCAAGACCTTTTTTGCGGCCTTGTTTTTTTTTTTTTTTCTTTTTCTGTTTTGATGTTGTTCAACTCCAGTTGGGTTTACTTTTTTTACTGTGTTAGAGGACATACATTGTAGTGGCTAGTAACTTTCCTTCTCCAGAAAAAAGACAGCAAGAGTACATCAACATGACAAAAATCCCTTTTCAGACTGAGATCCCGTTTTCCCTTTTTCCAGTATTCTCTTGGAAGTACTTTTTTCTTAAAAGACAACTTAATGTTTTCTTCTTAAAAGACATCTTAGGCTTTCATCTTGTCAATACATAAGAGTGTAAAAGAAGAAAATTAAAAAAAAAAAATAAAAATCAGTCTTTTGAAAATCATTCATTGAAAAGTGATTTAAAAAAAAAGAAAAAAAAATAGAGCAGGGGGGAAGATACTTGTGAATAATTGCAGAAGAGAACCATACCTCTTTTAACCTAGCTTTTCTTCTCAATACATTGTGTTCTGCTGACACACTACTAAGTGACTTTGAAGGGGACTGACCAGGTCTGCTAAGCCTTCCAGAACACCTGGATCTTCCACCCATCCTTGGTCGACCACGTCTCTTTGGTCGTCTGGGTCTTCCAGGTCCTTTTGGTGTTACTGGTCCCCGGTGTCCTGAACTGGTTTCATTTTGTTGTTCTGCCAGCAAGTGTCTGCTTTCTGCAGACTTTGAAGTCTTAATTAAAAGAAAGAGAAAAGTATTTTTTCACCATTTTAAACACCATTTTGAGGAAGACAATTTTATAATTAAGTTTGTCAACTATGAAAATAATGAATAGCATATTTAAAAAATGCAAAGCTGGATACAAACATAACTTGCAAAGAAAAGTTGTGGAATAAATCCAGCACATTAATAAGACTGCTACTTCTGCAACATGTATATGCCATTATTTGCAAAGTTAGCACTTTTGATCCACAAAATATACAAAATACAGAAATTAAGGGAATGTAATTAAAGAGCTGATTTAAGTCAGTTAAATACATTTAATATTTTTTAAGTAAAACATATCCCCTTCAAATAAAGAAATTGTAGAAATAAAACTTAATTAGGAGTAAGACATACCCAAAAATAATTTAGGTTTCATTATAACTACGTCAAAGCATAAAGACTTTATAGGAAAGACAAAAACTCTGACACCAGTAACTAAATATCAAAATACACTGCCCAATTCCCACCTTGCAAAATCCTTAGATTTCCCTAGGAACACAGATAGGAAGCAGCTTCTGTTGTAAGACCACATGGAAACTCAAAAGTACTTTTTCTATTTTTAAGTTATTGTGATTTCAGTGCTAAAATTTTTCACTGTTCAAAGCAGTGATTTCTTACTGAACACATATTCCCTTCCAAGCTAGAATTTCTAAGAATGTTCCAGTATCTTTTAAGAAAGGAATTTATAATAGTACTGAGGTATATCAGGCTTCTTTGCATAATTGTACATATGCATCCCAACATTCAGTAGCTCCCTACTATTCCACTGATTAGGAAAGCTCTAAAAATGGCAAATTTATGTCAGTTCTATCCAGGGATTCAATTACTAAATTGAATACTAAATATGACATCAGACTAGGTTGAGCATGGGGATCTTGACTGGCTTCCTGTCTCTGTCAATGTGCCAGTTTTAGTAACCCTGCTGTTCTTTCTAGGAGGTATTCACCTGGCCAAAACCTGTAACACATCAACGAGTTAAAAGTGCAAACGTGTAGAACACGTTTGTAGAACTTGCTAGTTAAAAGCAGCAGGCAGTAGCAGTAGCAATCTAGGAGTCAGAAGTAGCATAACATACGAGACTGACTAAATCTTTTCTAAATCCCCATCATCCTGGGTAAAACAAGCGCTGGAAGGGAAGTAAAAACTCTATGATAACTCAGAAAGCAGACTACAATATTCTGCAATTCTCTTTTTCCAAGGATAGATGAGTGTAGAAGATGTGGGGAGGCTTGTTTGCTGCACTGGCAACATAAGCTCTAAATTTTCACTTTCCTGAGAAAAACCTAACAATTACAAATAAAAGTAAAAAATGTGACACCCCGACATCGAAATGAGTACTTTTTCCTAGAGAACATCTGCATCAGCTCTTGCTACAGGATGTTAAGAGTCATTTTAGTATTAAAAGAGAAAATTCCCTTAAGTCACCAGCTTAAAACATCACAGAAAAAAATTTGCAGCTGAAGTAGCTTCCAGCCCAGAGACTCAACTTTCACCAGTGTCTGGTGTGCAGGATTTCAAAGCTACACTTTGAAAACCTGCAGTCAACTGCTGTGTGGAAAATAGATTTTTCTGTGATGACACTATTGCAGTAACAGAGATTGATAAAGCAGATGATGTTTTGCTGTTGTTCTAAACGCTGTAACTGAACAAGAGTGTTCTTATCCAAACACAGAGAAGAATGTCATTTATGCAGACAAGGTGAAAACTGCATGTCAGAAATGCTGTAACAAATGAACAGTCAGCGAATGTTTAGTTGTAGGTGTCTGTGCAAGAGTACTATTGCTGCAACACTGCAGAAGACAATTTGACTTTTAAAGCACTTCAATGGGAAATGTAGTGTATCAGTGGATATTTCTGAGCAGAACAAGACTGCAGCTACAGAACTGCCATTCTAGTTCCTACAGAACTGTCAGCTTTTCCAATTAACACTTTACCTCTTCTCCAGCCTTTGAATCAACAGTTCCTTCCAGATTGGTAGCTAGTGCATCTTCATGATTCGAAGTGACAGCAATTGAATCCAGATGTGCTGGACTCATCCTTTCCTTTCTTATTCCACAGGCATTGTCCACAAATATACTTCCATTAGGCTTATTTAGAGGTATTTTTTGAGGTGAAGACTCCAGTTGTCCATGGCCTGGGTTAAGTTTATAATGTCTTGCTAATCCTCCTTTTCCTATATAAGATTTTTCACAAGTCTGGCATTTAAACATTTTGGGCTTCAGATTATAATTTGAAGAACTGAATAATGCATCCTTTCCCTTCACTTTTCCGTCTTCATCATCTTCTATACTCAGCTCAGAGTAGTCATCAGAATCAGACTGATGACCATCAGCCAAATCCTCCATTTTAATGAATTTATAGTCTTTAGCTTTGTATTTGGGGGGTCGAGAAATGCGTCCAGAGCGAGTTTTCACCTTCAAGGATTTTTTTAACTTGTCATCCTTTTGCTTTTTTTCAAGGCATGGTGTACTTGCTGAACTGGATGCAACCATGGTAGTGTTTGGAGACCTTGAAGCTGATACTGTGGCATGAGTAGCTTTCTGTCCATTTACCATCTTAGATGTGGGAATCTTGTTCACAGACACAGATCCATGAAGTGGTAAAGGTCTCCGCATAAGCAATTGAACTGGAGACTCGGAAGAATTATGCAGGAACAGCTGCTGCTGTTCAGTTCCTGAAACAGGCTGTATCCTAATTATCTGAGGATTAATAATGCCAAGTCCTGGTATGCTAGAATTCGTACCAACTGGCTGACTCAGCGTTATAGCTTTGGACTGGATTGGTGCCAATGATGTCATTGGCCCTTCAGTTTCCTTCATCTGTCCTGGCTGAACTTGGACACAAATGGCTTCCAGCTGCTTTTGTGGAAAAAAAGGAAGAGTTGCAATTACACAAATACAGTATTAATAAATACAGTACTTATCAAGATAATACACACATACCATTAAAGCAAAGTGTAAGGAAACCACTGTACATCATTGGTTTTCCATTTTAATGCATCAAAGCACAAATTTAACATCAAAGCATAAATTCCCTTCCTTCAAGCTACAGGTTTTCCTGCAGATTTACCGCTGTGACTGCTGTTCAGCTAAAGCATGTAAAGTTTGCTCTGAGGCCATGTCACAGCTTTATTTCCTGCTAACAGGCCTGTCTGGCACAGCAGAAGCAATGCCATCACCAAGGCACATTCATAACCTTCAGCAAACGCCAAACGCAGGAGAACTACAGCCTGCTACATCACACAGGCCAAATACCCAGTCCAGGACATACTGTAGTATGTTCTTAGTTCAAAAAAACTTGGTAGTGATGATTCAGAGAAGGTGTATATTGCTGTTCATCTCCTTCACAGCCTCCTCATCCAAAGTTCTACCTCAGCTCGAATCAATTACCTGACAAGCCCCGCACCCCAAAACGTGGGCTGAAAGCCTGAGCACTGTCACCTTGTGAGAGAGGCACGCATTATCTACCTGTGCATCACTGCTATGAAACATCCCCTCTAAGCTGCACGCTGTCCGACCGAAACGCTGCCCGCAGCAGCTATTAGCTGCGTTCCAACGCGGATTGCCCTAAACCACGTTGAAACCTGTGCCTGAGCTGCGGGACTGGGGTCTACTACACCCGAGGGCAGGTGTAACTGAGGAGGAAGGCAAAAGAAAATAAATTGCTGGAAAGGACTAAACCCTCCGGAGCACTGGATTTCACGGCCTCTCGCGTGCCACAGGCAGCCCCCAGCCCTCCCTGCCCACGCCGCGGTTACCTTCTGCGGGAGGAGCCGCGGGGCCGCCGCGGCCCTGCCCCGCTGCAGGGCGACCTGCTGGGCCACGCTCTGCAGCTGCCGGGCGGCGTTCTGCATGATGCCGCCCGCCGGCGGCGGCTTCTGCTGCTCCTGGGCCTTGCTCACTTGCTCGATGACTCTCCGGAGCTCGGCGGGGGCCAGCGGCACGGCGGCGGGCCGGGCCGGCCCGGGGCTCTCCCGCAGCCG
>VWZG01005100.1:89626-105571 GCA_013396735.1 Grallaria varia
AAAAAAACAATCCCCATGTTGGAACAATGATTCCATGATACACTTGCTTTACAAGATAATTTTGTTTTCAGTACAGTGTAAAAAAAGGGTTTGGGTTGTTTTGGTTTTTTGTGAAAGAACCAAAGAATAAATTCAGATATGAACTGCTAATGTCCTGTAACAGAGAAAATGTAGGAAGGGCTGTGTGCAGAGGCATCATGTCCCTGAGCAAGAAGGTGGCAGTTCATTGTCTGAGAGTGACTATTTTACTTTTAGGAAAATAGATTTCTGTAATATGGGCAGCAAAACCTCATTTGCTGTTTTTCATTGTATTTTCTCACAAATAACTTATGTGTTAACAAAAAAAAAAAGCCCCTTTTATATAAGTTTTCCATTAGTCAGCATTTAACAAATCAATGAAGAATTGTTATACAGTCTTTATAACAATTTCAAACATACTGAAACAGTGTATTTTTGTTTTTAGGATACCAGTTGGTAAGATAGGAGAAGGGGCATTTTCTGATGTCCTGAAGACACTGAATCTTAGGGATGGAAAGTACTATGCATGTAAACACATGAAGCAACATTTTGAAATATATGCATAATTAATAATAGAAATTCTACAGAAAATCTTCTTTAAATTCAGTGGGGAAATACAAAATTAAGATAAAGTGAAGTTTTTTGAATGCACATGTATTAAAAAGGTTTGCATGTGGTACAGAAAGGGAACTCTGCTGCTGATTTTGCAGGGCCTTCCCATTTGGCATTGGGGGGTTATTTCCTTGTGTGCTCTAACTGATGTCATCCACTGTATGAAATACTGCCTGGCCACTGGGTCAGGGGTAAAACAAGATGAATGAGGACTAAATAGTTGATTTCTGCCTTGGCAAATGCACTGAAGGTATTTCTGCTGTTTTCCTTTTAACTGTGAATAATAATTAGAGGAGGAAATGTGTCAGTCCTCTCCCTGGGTAATATTTTTTCCAGTTTTGCTTTAAATACTCTTTTAATGAACGTTAAAACCACTGTATTTGTCCTTAGTCCATGTGTGGTATTATTTCTGCTTCACGTTTGCATTTATATTTAATTACTCCATCAGCCAGATGTTACATAATCACAAAATAGATAGTTTTTTATCAGTCAGAAAAATAGAGAGGACTGTGTGGAAGTAGACATAGACTTGACATTCTCCTCCAAGTATCCAACCAGTGCCTCTTGGGTTTCTGACTTTGTATTCTCAGTTAATTATAGCGAGTTCTGAGTGAAATCTGGGAATGACTCATTTGTACAAAGTACAATGGGACATTTTGCTCTTAGGTGAGATTTCACAATGTAACTCAGAGCTTCAATGATTGTAGGTTAAAAAAAAAAAGAGGATTCGAATATCTTCAAGTAATGTGGCTTCTGATTATCTGTTGTGTTGTCAGAGATCTGTTGGTCCATTTATACGTTACCTACAATGGACAAAATTGTCCAATTTATGATCAAAGCAGTATTTAAACTACCTCAAGGGCAGATATATACAACTCAGTGGTAGGGCTCAACAAGCAGACTCTTTCATGTAGCATATTAAAAACATCTTTTAGGCCTTTAAGCCCTTTGATATATTGACTGACATTCTTTTGATGAAGTGAACTCTTTTAGCAACAGATAACAGTGTTTTAAGCGGAACCTGCCCATAAAAGGTATTTCTCATCATTTCAAAGTGGAAAATATTGTTTTGGTGTTTCACTTTAAGTCTGACCACGAAAAGGCATGTGTGTCCTGCTGTGATCCATTCAATAGTGTGATAAGCTCTTTATTTCCTTCTTCCTCCACAGAGCTTCTGTAGCCTGTGTTTTTTGTCTGTTTGTTTGTTGAGCAAAAAAATAATTTCACAGTAGTTGGGTAGTGTTTATTTTTCATGTAAGAGGTTACCATCAAAACTTCATTTTACATGTTAAGTTTGGCAAGGCATCATGCTGAGCAATGTTTGGAATGTATGCTGCACCAACACAGAGTAAACAGGATCATACATATTACTATGCAACACAAATTCCTGCCAGGTTGCTCCTTGGCATGGTAACAGGTGTTGGAGCACAATACATTATTACTTTTCTTGTTTGGGTTAGGGTTAGTCCAGCTCCTCCAGGCTACAAGAAGGAATAAAGCCATTTACTAATTACTGATTTCCTCAATAAAGAAACAGCAGGCAAACCATTATCAGGTCCTGCATTTGAAAGTTCAGTGACAGACTAGAATGGAGTAGGTTCTGAGAGTCTCATGGCAGGGAACCAAGACAATTATAATCCAGTTCCCGACTCCAAGTCAGTCTTTCTCTTTTTAATTCAACTTTAGTATGAAACAAGAGAATAATCTGAGATAAATACAAGTACTAAGGAAAGCCAAGGCCATATCCTACTATCTTTATGCTTACATGAAGTTGTTTTGTAAGTATGATACATTAATTTCTTTCTTCCTTATTTATTTCAACAATGTCCAGTAACTTTCAGGTCTAGAGACAACCTGTAGGCACTTAACCAGCTTTTTATTTCAACAGAAAGAAAAAACAACACATTTCTCAAATTCTGAAGTCTACATCCCTGCCTTTGTTAAGGAAGCCTGATGTAGCTCTCACTTTTCTCTGTCTCCTTTGTAGCAAACCAAAAATATTTCAGCATCAGTATTAAAATTACAGACTAAATATGTTAAGCATAGTTAAATTTCATCTCAATATGTACTACTTGCTGGTGATTTCAACCCATGTCCCATATCCAGTTTGCTGCTTTTACTACACATCATGGCTGCTGGGACAGTATTTTGGTTAGGCACACTCAGAGCTTATCTGCTGGAATAGGCTCTGGTACTTCAAGGATCTTGGTTTGACTTGCCAGCTTGAACTTGGGATTGGGGCAAACTATTTGGCAGTACCATTTCATAGGCAACTTTACAGACACCCTTTTGCAAGCAGTAGAAGTTTAGATCTCAGAATGAGGCAGCAGCTGAGCTATGCATTTGGGAAGAGATCAGTCAGTGATGAAGTTGGGTTTCTTACCCTCATTAGGCACTTCATTGTCTTCTGGGGACATGTTCTGTCTCACAGAGTGATCATGTTTTATGACAGCATTTACTCCATTACTGCACGTTACACTTCATTGCTGTGCAACAGCAGACATATTATTCAAATACTTGATGCAAAACTTGTCAACTGCTCTAGAATATTCTTTATTGCCCTTCAGGCTGTCTTATTCTTCTGCTCAAGGCTCGGGTACACATTGTTAATGACTGGGCTGTTTCCTACAAATACATGGGAAGCTGGTAATTGTGTCAGCAGCCTGGCTTTCTGGAATTCTCAGCCTCAGCTGCCGTGTTATCCAAGTGTCACCCAGCTGGCCAGCGAGCTCGCCGAGCTCCTGCAGTCTGTCTGAGCTGAACCGCACATTGTACCCTCCACCTTTTACTGGCTGGGTTAACACAGCATTGTGGGGGAGATGAACTCTAATGCAATTATCTTACAAGAAAAACTGAAGACCTAAAGATGTCTGCCTCTGCAGGGCACTGAAATGGAAAATAAAGTGTCAGATGTATAATATTGCGATTAGAATTAAAATTGCTGTTGTCAGCAAAACAGTGATTCCGGTCAGATACTCATTTCCATGCAATAGAACAGTACTGGTGATCTAACTATATGGGCTGTAATGGCTTTCCTCTCTTTTATTGTAAGATTGTAGCAGTTAATTTACTGGAAATTTCTCGATACTGAGCAGTGTAATATGCCCAGAAAACATGCCTTCCAAAATCTTCATGGAGTAAATCAGTTAACTTTTGCAGTGGACACTTCAGATAGTATAAACTGAAGCTATGATACCTCAGATTTAAGTTTTAAAACTTCTGTCTATTAAAGACCATATCCATTAGAGACAGTACCCATTAAAAATTAAAATGTCTATTTTAATACTGGTTAAACTAAGTACTTCTTTCTATGCTGTGTACAAATCAACATGTAAGTTTTATTCCTAGGTTAAAGTCTCCTTTTTTGTTTCTGCAGTGATAAAAACACTGGCTCCCTTTCACTGTGAATTTATGGACATGGATATTTATGAGCTCATAAAAGGTATGTAGCATATGTTTAAGAAGCACACATAGTCTTGTTGTGTAGATCACAATGTGGAATTAATTATTTTTCACTTGGTTGTTCACTGTTACAGATCATAAAACTCATAGGGAAATTTTGTGCTGTACTGCTTTACCCTGCAGCTCTTGCCAGTGGAATATACCCACTTGTTTAAGGCATCATGCAGGTTTCTCATGAGTCAGGTTCATGACCACCTATTCTACAGTCAAACAGCCTTGACTGCATAAGAGAAAATAATTGCTTTATGCAACAAATAATAAAACTTACACAGGTTCCTGTGGGTCCCTTCCAACTTGGCATATTCTGTGATTTGTTAGGTCAGGACTGCAGTGAGGTAGTAAGAAAATTATTCCCATTTGTTTCAAAATTAAACCAATGAATAATGATTTTCAGTTTTTATATCTAGTAAAAATGCCTTTTACCAAGTTTTCTTTATAAAATAACATTGTTCCCTGACACCTCCTTTATTTAGAAAGCTGGAGCTGTTTGTTGAAACAGATTGAAAGCTGATTTAAAACCAAATCTTGTGTAAACACTAAAGGAGTTGGATACAGCCAATGAAAGGGCATGCACTTACAATTCATCATTAAAAGAGGATTTTTTTAAATTAATAATTAAGAATTTGTAATTTCTTAACAGTTGAGAGATTAATTTAAATAACTTAGCATGCAGCTGTCATTCAGTGCTATAGAATAAAGACTTGCTCCCGGACATGGCGTTGGTCACACTGAGTATTCAGATCTCTGACAAAAGGAGTAGTTCTGTTTCTGACCTAGATAAGAATGTGAGATTAAAATACAGTTGTTTGCTGATTGTTGAAGTAGACATTAGTGTTTGCTGGTTCTAATAACACATTTTGGTTTACTAGGATAAATTTGTTAAGAAGTCAGAGTAATTGCATATAGGAGTGAATCTTTGTTGGTAGTAAGTTAGACCAGTTTATTAAAAACAATTCTGCATCTTCTTCCATGAAAGTTACTGTACTTCAGCTATGAAAAATCAAAATATTTAAGTTTGTTCTTTAACTGCCTTTTTTTTTTTTAACAACAGAGTGTTTGCATTCAGTTGGTTACATTTCCCAGTGTTTCTCTCCTTTTCATGTGAAAAAGCCTGCTGTATCAAGCATCATTTTCAGATGGAAATTAGAATCATAGTATCAGTATGTTCTGGGGTTTTTAAAATTTTAAAATACAGTTTTTATCAAAGTCAAGTTTTCCATGAGATTATTGTTTTCCTATCACTTAATTTTAGTAACCTCATTTTCTCTGCCATGGTGGATCAGTTCAAAATGAAATCTATGTTCAACAGTAATCTGAAATGCTGCAGATTAGGGGTTATCTGAACATTAATCTCGGTCTACCTGAACTTCTATAAGTTGCTGATTCTTTTTTATGGTCTGAATTTCGTGTCTGGACTGTTTCCCATGATACCGTGTCTTTTTTTCATGTTGTATGAGATGTTGGCACATGGGGTAAATCATAGAATAAAACAGGAAAATGATCAGCAGGTTCCAATGGAGATATATATAATAAGTACCCAAAAAAGTATTTTGATATTTTGAAGTTTGCAAGCATTTAATTTGTCTCAAGCATAATGCATTTTTTAGAAATTCATTTTGGAGTTAAAAGTACACGTCAATACCACAGTTTCCTATGGGACAGAAATACTTTTTTATTTGTTTTCTCCCCAAACAACTCTAGTTGTGGCTTGTTGCAAAGTCAAGAAATGTAACAACATGTGTCAGTCATTTCAAACAATAAATACGGTAAAGGGTCCAGGTAATTAAGATGGAAAATTAATCTTATTCTGAGCCAGAACACTTACTGACTGAGGATCTCTATATAACAATGGCAAGTAGAAGGAGCTCCTTTGGAATTTTCAGCATTGTGATTTGAAGGAGTGCATCACTAATTTGTAGGACAATTAAATGGTTCATTAGCGATGCACTGTCACAAAATTCTTTTCAGTGTGTACAAAAGTAGTTACATTTCAGAGGATTTGTAGTCTTTTGTAAATTTCTACAGTGTACACTAATGCAAACAGTTGTCATTTTCTGACTGCTCCGTGTTTTGCAAAATCAAGTTTAATTTAGGTGCAGAACAATTTAAAAAATCTTTAAATTAGAAAAATTTAAAGGCAAACATGGTTTGTACAATACTTTGTTATTAATTAAAACATGAAGCAGGGGTTGACTGAAAATGAAACAAGGTGTATGGAGACACTTAGATAATTAGGAGAACAGTTCACTGTAATGCTACTAATATGGAAAGTTGATACTTTTGTTTTTTTCCTTAATTAACCAAGAGATCCATGTTGCTTCAATCAAGACAAGGCTATTTGTCTTTACACGAAGTCGTAAGTCTCTTGCTGTTAATTTATAGTGAAATAAATAATAACTGAAAAACAGTTTTGCCCTTTGTTTAATCAAGAACAGTTTGGCCATTTAAAGCAATGTAAAAAGTATGGCTCAGAGAGAGGTATGGAGGAGGCCTCAAGTGAAATGATAGAAGTCTCAAGTGCCACTGCCGTAGGATTCACTTCACCATTACTGCCAAAAAAAGTTTCTCTAATGCTAAATCTGGAAGTAGGGGTGCGTCTGCTCCAGATTTTACCGGTGACCTGTAATGAAAAAGCAATTGAGCATGACTTCTTTTTGTGAAGGCCTGATTTCTTAAATACTACTAATAATCCAAATTTATTTGAGTAGCAGCATTTTATAAAATCTTTTCTCTTATAAATGGCAAAAATTCTGATGTTGAAAGCCCCATTTATCTCTATGGGGGCACTACTACTACAATTCGCAACGTAAGTGGTACTCTGTTCCAAGTGCTTTGTGATCTAATCCTGCTCAGTGGATTATGTGACTGCCTGGAGGAGCCCTGTAATCAGCTGGGAACACAAGTCCCACTGGCTGCTAGGACTCGTGGCCTCAATGAGTTACTGTCCTGATAATCTCCCTCCTCCTCCCTGGCCAATTACTCATACTACTGTCATCAGGCAGATCAGTACCTGCTTTGTTTTTCAAAAATGTGATCATTTCTGCCTCCCTTGATGGCATTGCAGCGTTACATAAAGGCATTACAGCAAGATTAAAAGGCCTTTGGAGCCTATAAAAGAAAAAAGCTGAGCAGTTACTAAATGGCTCTGAAAAATAGATAAATTTTATAACTGTAATTATTGCCTACCAGCAACAGCAAGCTGAACTACACGGGTTAACCTTTAATTTGCAATTCAAATGTGAATCACAGTCATTTAAGCATTGCGGTAACTTGAGGTGATTGATATGAATCTCGAACCTTAAGGACAATTACTTTGTGTAGAGAGGAAATTAGATGTTCAGAAGTGAAATATTGCAGTTCTGATGGAACTTGGGGGAACAGATACTGCAATAAATACATGCAGTAAAAACTGAGGCAGCTTACAGACTACTGAGTTGACAGTTGTTAGCTGAGCTATTCTGGTGCACACTGAAATCTAAATTATGTCTGAAGTTGAGTGGAAAATGGATTACAAAGCTAGCTATAAATGACAAATAGTATAATCGAAAAAAGTGATATCAGTGCATCTTTGGAAGCTGAAGAGTGGGGTATTTGTATTCTGTTCTTCACTAAAAAGGACTTACAGAACTTGAAATTTTAATCTAGGAAGGAGAAAGCCATTGCCTGAAAAAAATAAAGAACAACATGTATCAGTAATGTAAATCTCAGTAGCACACATAGGTGAGACACCTGGTTCAGCAACAACTTTACAGCAAATGTAGCATACATTTATTTCAGAGTTATCTCTAAGTAGAGACATAGAGTTGTCTGGGCCAGCAGCAGGAAGAGAAAAGGCCATTGCCCAGATGCATCTTTGCCTGCAGCAGAGCCCTTGGAAGGCAGCAGGAAGCCCGAGCTGCTGCCAGCACCCTGAAGGAGCTCTGGGACCTGCAGTGGCCCTTGCAAACATCAGGTAGCCCTGGTGGGAGCAGAGCAGAAAGCCTGGCCTCCCCTTCCTGGACTTGCCTGTTCCCTATTCCAATATCTGTTGCTGTTGTCTCACTGTGGTGGCAAAATTAAATTCTTTTACTATGCTGTTGATTAGATTGCAAAAAGTGTTCATTTCTGTGAGGTTGGGTTTTTTGTTTTTTTTTTTCCAGATAACTGGAAGCACTGATAATGTTTATTTTTTTACTGAATTCTCTCTTGTGTGTTTACATTAGTAGAGAAATAGGATATTTCAGAGAGATGTGAAATCAGAAAACAAAAATACAGGTACTTAATTTTATGTGAGGATATTTAACTAAAAGTGAAGGATATCAGTATATTTCTCTTTACTCTGAGAAGGTAATGTTTCTTTATGAATAAAGGTACAGTTTAAAAAAAAAATATAGACAGTTACCTCTAATACTGTATTCCTGATCTAGGGGAATGAACCAGCAAGCTTGTTATTGGCTAAAACATGAAATAACTCAGGTGCATTACATGTGTTCCCTCTAATTTAAAAACCTGATTTTTATCCTCTATTAATGTATATTCTCCTGTCTCTGTTAACCTAGACACAAGCAATAGGGGTCAGTTCTGCAGCTCTTTCTTTCTACATTCAATTCCTTTATTTAGTGGAAGTTATACAAAAGGGAGCAGTAGATACTGACTTTCAGAAAATTTCTGACAGTTGCAGAAGGTTATTTTGCTAATGTTTGAAAAGCAAGGATTTTTAAATTCAATTTATGAAATTTTATTTTCTGGAGATAAATGTTTCTTTTAAGTCACAGAAGTATACGGGAGAAGCCGAAGCCGCCTATTATATCACTGATAAACAGAAGAACTCTAATAACTTAATCCAGATGTCCTATTTAGCAGCCTTCTCTTCAGTAGTAGTCCATATGCTCTTCAATTAACTCTTAGGTCTTTCTTTTAATGATGTACAGAATAATATATGCACATATGATGGAACACAGATTATCTTCATGCCTGGAGCTACTTGCTATTTAAATGCAGATTGAGTCCTATCATACTCCTGCATTTTGGAAAGTTTCTTCTTAAAGTAATCTATCATTTCTTTTATGATGACCACACATTTAAGGAAAATCTTTGATTGAATATTTCACTGTTGGTATTTTGTTGAAGTTCATTATTTATTTTTGCAGCAGAATACCTTGAAGTTAAGAGATTTTGGATCTTGCAGGAGTGTCTGTTCTCATCAGGCACATATGGAATGTACTTCCCCATGCTGGTACCAAGAACCTGAACACTTGCAAATGGCCACTATTACAGAATTGGGATGTGGAATGCTGGCTGTGTTTTCTATGAAATCACAAGGTACAGTGTTCAGTGGAGGGGTTTGCTTATCATTAATGAAGATAATCAAAGGTAAATAACTCAAATTAGGAGCACGTGGTAATATGATCTTCATTTCCATGGATTTGTGGAAGAAGCTTCTGTGCTTAATCCGCAGGGTTCACGAGGCAGTAATCCGGTTGGGCCTGGCACTCTCTTCACCCTGTGGCAGGTTAGTGATAAGGCAGTTGTGTGTTGAAGAAAACATATTACAACCAACATTACAACCATTTTATTTACAAAGAATATAATATTTTTGAACATTCCCCACACACACACAATGGCTTCATATTTAGTAAATTTTATTTTCTCTGCTTTTCTTTGTGTGGAGTATGGCTCGTTTCCTCTCATGAGCATCTGACTATCCTCAATCTTGTTAATGCACTTGATGGTAAAATATTTCCCTCTTTTTTGACTTATTAATAGTTTTTGAAAGAAAAAAATTGCAAAAATTAGAGAATACACTCCCTCTGATTTATGACTTTGATTTATAGTATAGTGTGTTTAAGGCCCTTGTGCTGTTCAAGACCTCGTGCGCTAGAATATTTTGAAATTGGATTCTGATGAAGGAAGAGTTAGGAAAACCCAGATTAAAGTCTTTTAAGCGTCTTGGTGATGATGAAACTATAACTCAGAAGATTTATCACTGGTTTTCAAGAAAAAAGGAAAAATAACCACCATGAGTATTTTTCCAATATCTTTGTGCCCTAGCAACAGCAGCAGTTCTTCTTTATTCTCCTCCCACACTGCTGTCTCTGATATGCAACCAGGAGTGATAACATTTGCTTTGCTTCTTTCCTCCTCCTCCTCCACATGGCAAGTGCAGCTGCTGCCATCACACTCACATTAAATGACAACCATTATGCTTTGCCTGCTAACTTGTAGACACAGTTCTACTTCAGCCAGAAAACTGTTAATAGAAAAATCCCAAATGTGGCAGTACTCTTCCAAAGTAAATTGGGACCAAAAGCTTTAAAAAATGCCAAATTTTTTTCATTTTGGTTTGAATCAGATGGGCTTTGAAGTTTGGCAGGAAAGTTACTCTTTTCTCAGGAAAAAAAAAAAACCCTTTAAAGATATTTCCCTGTAATTTTAGCTTAATGTAACAAATTTCACTCTTTGCAACCGCTGCACATTTTCAGAGACATTATAGGTGTGCTCAGAGAGAAATGAGGGATGTTTATTGGAATATACCAAATTAAAAGATAGTCTTGCCAAGCTAAAGGATGTATGGACAGGATTGTTTCTTTTTTTCAGTGCATCTTGCAGTTGTTGCTGTTCAATGTTTGCATAAGCCTTTATGCTTTGCATTACTTTTTTGTCTTTTACTCAGCCATACTGATCATTCAAATCTTGGTCTCCCTCTTTCTGTTCCTTATAAATCATGTTTCCTGGATTGCACTTTTCTGTGGCTTGCCCAGTTGTTTCTTCACTATGTTACAGTTTTACATTCAAAGACAGCACATTTTTTAGCTCACACAGAAGCTATTCCCAGCTGCCTGTCTTGATACAGCTGCACAATGTGAATCAGATCTTTTCTATCCTTCCTCAACTTACAGCTTTATGAAGACATTCAGAGTAGGGTACAGCCAGCTGTTTCATTGCATTTGCAAACAGCTAAAAAGAAGTTTGCCCTGTCTATAAGGAGGGCTGAATGTTTTCCTTTCAAGAGTCATGTGATGCTACTGAAATGTTTCTTAAATTATAAGCCCAAGAAAAACAGTAAAATGTGCAGGAAACAAATGTTAGTGGACCTGACTAAAGTCAGCTTGCTCTATTATGGTAACAGTGTTTTCAAGGACTCTATGCAAGTTTTATATTAACTGAGGATCAGGCTCAGGAATGCAGTTCAAATTACCATCTTTCCAGTGCTGCTGCTTGCAAAGAACCTGTTTGTTAGGATTGGAGTGTTATAAATATGTATTTCTATGTGCCTATACAGCAAGAGGGACTGCTTGACTCTTGCTGTCTTAAAATGAGGAAAACCCACTGTCTTCTGGGATCTGCCACTTTACTAGAAGAAAACAATCCCAGATTCACTGCCCTTCACCAAGAGGGATGTTCTCTACATATTTGACCCCAAACCAGTGAGGAGATTGCAGCTACAGGTTTCTGGTTAAAACCCCAAACTACTCTTTCCATCCAAACCTGCAGTTGTATTGCGCTGCTGCTCACATGTTAGCCTTCAGTTGTTGGTAGCTATTAAACTGTCCACAAATGAAAAATTCTAACATGTTATCTTCCTCATAAATGATTTTTTTTTTAAATCAAAGTGGCAACTATGCAACTAAATTAGTTTAACTGTGTCTTCTCTAGTATTAATACTGTCTCTTACCTTGCAGTTTTCTTGGATCTAAAGAGCTGGGCCAAATTTCAAAAATCCATGATATTATAGGCACCCCTGCTAACACAGCTCTCAAGAAGTTTAAGCAGTAAGTATTCACTCCCACAGTTATTAATATCTGTTTAAATATCCCCAACAGAACTGTACAATTCTGTGCAACTTCTGCTCTGGGAATTCCGTGCTGACCCAAGAGCAGGTTATTCTATCCCTACCCAGAGACGGTCACCCATTCATGGTCCTTGTAGGCACAGCAGAGGAAATCTGAGCCTATATCAGTCTTTTTTGCCCTTTTATTTCCATAGTGTCTTTAAGGTCAATGATGTAACTTTTTAGGAAAGAAAACATTTTTTCCCCAAGGACTACTTACTTGTCCCTAAGAAATTATCTAACTCTGATGAATTCTTTCTTTTCAGTAAATTGTAATCCTCTATGAATCTGCATGAATAATTGTTTTTCTCAACTTGCTTAATACAGGTCAAGAATTTCAGTCTTGATTTCCCCCTTAAAAAAAGGAAAAGGAAAACCTCCTCTTGTGCACAAATTGTCTGCCAAAGGTTTCTTTCTCTGTATGAAATGATAAAATATGATCCCGATTAGAGAACTGCTGCCCATCAAGCATTACTGCACCCTTATTTTCAAGAACTTTGGCAAGTGACTTCAAATCACTTCAAATCAAAATCACTTAAAATTAAAAAGTGGGGGGAGCACTGTCTGGACTAAAATTAAATTTGCTTCCAGAGCGAGTTCTTGGCTTGCAATACAATGAACGTAACTCAAGTCAATGTAATTCTTTGCATTGAGTCCAAACCTCAGCTAAAGCACAACTGATGTCTTTCTCTACTTTTCTTTTTCCCAAAACCTTTTTCGGGCAGCTGATACACAAGCTTTGACCATGCACAAAAAAATTAAGAAATACATCAGGGTGAGTATCTTAGTATTTGTGCCAAATTCCAAAGGCAAGTCCAAGACAGGTAGTATTTAAATGGAAGAACTGTCAGCCCATTTAGAGAAAGTAATTTGTAGCACTGAGCTTGTTAGCTAGAAACAAATGTTTTACTTAAGCTGATTACTTGGGTTTATTCCGTCTGCCTAAACACAGATCTTTATTTGGTCTGATGCAGTTCCCCCTCCCCCCAAATCCCTGACATACATGAGTTAGAATTTAGAAGCTCTGATACCTCTTAATCCCTTCAGTAGACTTTTGTCAGAGTTGCTGTTACTTAAAGGGTCAGCTCCAACTTTATTTTTAAATATCACCATCCCAGTTTTGCTGTCTGCCTCTGGGTCAAAGAGTTTTTCAGATGAAGTTGTGTATGAGAGAGAAAGTGTGTTTTTGCCTTTTCAGGGCTTTAATCTATATTTTCAAAAAATAACTATATAGAATTTTTAGACTTAATTATCCTGTAGTTTTTGATACAAAATGTTAAAAATCTGATGAAAAATTTCTTCATATATCAGCTATGTGAAAAAATACTCCACATATTCACCCTTAAGAGTTTGCTATATTGACGAGGTGAGATGGAAGTTAGTACTACATCAAAAACTTTCAAATACAGGTTTTTCTCAAAAAAACCTCTCAAAAAAACCCTTTCTACATTAGCAAAGAAAAATTATAAACTATTTTCTGCTGTGCATTCAACCTTGAAAGCATGAACTCTCCTTCCATAGGAAGAGCCACTTTTCCCACCAGTTTAGTTCTGGAGTTCATCACTGTAGGCTTTGTAAGAAGTTGCTTTAGGAAAGATTGCAAGAAACATCGAATGAGGCAAGTAATTTTTATAAAAGAATGAGCTGAAATAGTATTTCACCAAGTTATTTTTTCTGATTATTTGGTTTTTCTCTTTTAATTTTATTCCTTAATATGTTCTCAGAAAGAAATTGAATCTTGTTTGTTTATTTCAAAAGTGTTTTCTTAGGAAAGTCCAGGGGGAAAAAAAAAAAAAGAAAACAAAAGGAACTTCCTCTTGGAGAATTACCAAAATTAAATTTTTCTGGAGTAGCCAAATAGACTTCCTGTCCTACTCCTACATTGCAGCTTTCTGGGCACCTAAGAAAAGTGGTGGAACCCTTGTGTTCCAGTCTGTTAGATTTGTTGGATCAAACACTGAGGTGTAGACTCTCACTTGCCCATTCAAGCGTATTTCAAACTTCTGTTGCTTCCTCAACAGTCTGAGAAACAGAAGGCACTAAAGTCTCCTCTGAAACATTTCCACTTGCCTGCCTTAGAAGGAAGAGGAGTGAGGAAAAGCACGGCTGTGCAATGAAGAGAGACCCAGTCGTACTTCTGCTGCTAAAGATCTAACAGGAACAGCACTGCCTGATTTTGTGTTGCTCTGACAATTTGTAGGAAAACCCCACAAGGTTTGAGGACTGCTTTCCTACAATTTTGGGATTCTGTTTCTGAAGTGGGTCAATATTTAATTAAAGCATTGTTCTGGCAGAGCACAGAGAGCATTCTGCATTTAACTTCCAAAGTATTTGTTCCTTTTAGAACCTGGTGGAGGAGGAGGTTGGTTAAAAATAACATGAAAGGATTCTTTGAGCTGAAGTATTAGGACTGGAATGTTATCTACAGAATTTAAGTTTCTAAATTATATTACAAATGACAGCTAACGGCTGCATTTTTTTAGATTTTTTTTTTTTTTTTTTTTTTTTTTTTTTTTTTTTTTTTTTTTTGTGAGCTCTGGAAATTGTTCTCCTCTTGTGTTCAGCACCTTCCACCTCAGGTTTTACTGACAATGTGCAGATTGTGCAGTCATATGTGATACTTGATGCAGTTTCTGTAAGCTAGTTAGAAACTAAAGCAACTTTTTATCTGATTCAAAGGCAAGAAAAATTTAGTCATAGTTTGCTTCAAGTCATTGATCTTTACGTTAATCAAAAGTCCTTAAGAGGGATTGATATTGCAGCCAGTTGCTTAAAAGTGCAATTAAGGCATGCAGTTTATCATACTTTGGAAATTTTGCACATAGATCATCAGTAACAATTTAATAGAATGTTTGTTACCTATTGCTGTAAGAGTTAAAGGGCAACATCCTTATCTTACTTGGAAAGAATCCTTATTTCAGCTTGATACCACTGATTTTTAACTCCTGAGATCTAAATATTTGCATTAATTAATTTGCAGTACTTAAATTTGGCGATGTGTTACAGAATGGTCTTTTTATTTAGAAAACAAAAGAGTCTGCAAATCATACTCAGGGGGTTAAAAATCTTCTGCCTACCAAGTGTTTACACAGAACAGGTTTGGCAAGTAAATTTTTTGGGGGTTTCAGTAGTTATTGAAGTTATTTTGCTCATAATTGATAAGTGATCAGCATTTTTTTCTATAACTGAACACTGGGGTTTGGTACTGCTACTCAAAAACCCAGCCAGGAGCAGGAGGCAAGGGGTGTGTTGTGAGAGAGGCACCATAAAAAAAAATGGGGACCACTTCACATCCAAGTCACTAAGCCAACCCTTAGGCATCAGTTTGAGATTGGTGCTCTAAATCCAAACTACTCTAATTACTTAAGATGCAGCTTGAACAATGCAGTAAAATATAGGTTAACATAAAGATCATGTAAAAATACAAGCCATCTAGAATAAACTTTATGCCCATTATGCTCTCAGCTTTCCCTCTGAGACTGTGCATTTGTGAAGATAATGATTCTTCTCACTCAATTTGAGATCTTCCAGTAGGTTTTTTTGTTGTGGTTTGTTGGTTGGTTGTTTTTTTGAGAATAGGCATCTCAACACCTTTAAGGTTCTGTTGTTACTGGATGAGAGCCTATTCCTTTCCCCTGTTTTCTTGTTAGCATCTCATACTGACACAGCAGAGAACTTCAACAATAAGGCAATCCAGTATTAGTTTGAATACCTACCACAGGTTTTTGTATATGTTAAATATATAAAATAAAAATATATAAAACTAGCATAGGTTTATGATGCTACACTTAGGAAACAGAATTAAGGACTGCAAGTCTATAGGCAACACAGTGTAACAGTAACCTCAGACTTCTTACCTTTGGAACTCTGAGCAGAAGGTGCCATGAGCTTATCCAGTGTTGTTCCCAGAGAAGAAGATGGTGAGTTGCTTAGTGCTAATATATTTGGAGTTGAGCATAGTGTGCAGCAGTAAAAATGATGATCTAAAAATGGGTAACGTGCTCTCCATTGTTGTTAATTCCTTACCAAAAAAAAAAAAAAAA
>VWZG01005100.1:105583-153744 GCA_013396735.1 Grallaria varia
AAAAGAGGACAAATCCTACTACCCACATTTGACATTGTTTCCATTCGGGGCTCTCTTACCTAGCAGTAGGTCAAAACTCAGATTACCAGAATTATGTTCCTGATAGAGATATGTTAATTGCACTGGCAGGATCCTGTAATCTTTTTCTGGAAGCCTCAAACCACAAATGCAAGTGCTATTGCCACTGTTTGCTTCCATAAATAATGTATCAGATAGGTGATTATTCATATACCAGGAAAAATACCAAGTCAGAATTCTTGGTAAGTTTTAACCTAAAGAGAAAAGGCTACCACAGTAACATCTTGTGTGTTACCACATACTCTATATCTGGGGCTGTCAGGCTGTTATCACGAAAATGGCAATTTCATGTTCAGCAGATCATTTTTGCTATGAAAATTGCAAATCTAAAGTGAAGGACCATGTTGGAATTTTTCTTCATTTCTTTTATGCTTTTAGGTGGATCTTATAGAGTTTGGCACATACAGTACTTCAAGCGTATTTATTTCATAAGAAGCTCTTTGCCATTAAACCTCTGGAGACAATTTACACTTCCCTGGCTGTTGGATGAATCGGCAAACTTGAGTTTTCCCTTCTGCTTTATAGTTATAATACACCCAACTTTAAATTACAAATTGGCAAGTATTGTTCCTACCCTCATTCTTCCAGCTAAAATTCCATATTGAGATGGTGTTCCACTCACTTTTAATTATTTTTTTTACTGTAGTAGGAAAAAGTTAAGAGCTGTATCTACAGTAGAACTCTTAAGTCCTTTCCAGGTAAGTTATTAGTATCCTATTTCTTCCTAAAAGAATTTATTTCCATATGGTATAGAGTGTGGTATGGGCAGTTCAAGCTTCTACATGATTGCCCAAATAGTAAAGGAGAGGCTGGAAAAAGAAAACGCCCACACACTACTTGTGTGCTGCTGAACTAGGATTTGGGGCAGGGACAACACAGATGTGAATAGCTGCTCTTGTTACCCTGATGTTGGACACTGCAATTTGTTCCACATCGGTTTTGTATTTTTCCAGCTGAAGAAAAAAGGCTTTTAAAGTTATTGCATATTTTTTCAACTGTTTTGTTTTGACTCAGACCATATGAAGCACATACAGAACAGTCATCTACAGGGAGATAACTACAGTAGTTTTCAGTGACAAGGTTTATCTGTATTTTTGCAGGTAAACCCACTATGTTAATAAAACAAAACTTCTGAACAATAATCCTGCTCAGTTTCAGTATTTTCCCCATCTTTTGTATTTTAGAAGAACACTAATAGATACGAATTGTAAAGTACAGCTCCATCTTCAATAAAGTAGGCAACTAATTCCTGGCTTGTAAGTGCAGCTGGCAGTTGCCTACACGCTGGCAAGAGTAAGACTTAGTTACAAGCTGATACTGCAGTTGCTTCTCCCGAAATTTTCATTAATTTTCTGGAAAAAAAAAATCACTTTAGGCCAGAAAATGCCTAAAGTTCACTTGTAATTAAAAAAACCCCTACCAGGCTTTATTGTTGGAGAGCATGGAGGGCATTAACATGTGCCTCAGGTACAGCTTCTCACCCCCAGGCAAGTTCTCTGTCCCAGATGGGCCATTTCCTTTCCACTCTGCCTGCAGGATTCCACAAATCCCAATTGTGAACATTGCTACCTAGGATAAAGGGAAGGAGATGATGGATATTTGTGTTTTCCTGTTGTTCACAAGGAGCAATATCTTTTGGGGGTACAGGGGTGTTAATCTTTGCAGGAGCTACTGCAAACAATTTAAGTGTGGTGTTGCCAAGTGATTAAAAATGACAAGTGTTCAGACAAGCAGCATTAACCTCTGCAAATCCATGGATATGTCTATCTCTGTTACACTTATCAGTTTAAGAGGGTTGAATTATAAATGAGATGCCTGATGTAAGACAAAAGAGTCTCAGAATGCTCCAGTACATTGACCCACTTTTGGACTGCCAAGTCAGAAAGTGTGCACAGCAACTACTCTGAGATCTTCCACTTCCCAGCTCCAAACACAGGGGACTGGGGGATTACCCCATGAAGTTGCCTGTCTGAGACTTGTGCCCTATGATGTATTTGAACCACATGATGTGTCTGCAGATAAGCCACAAGGAATGAGAACAGAACAACTGTATTTCACTTTCCTAAGTGAAATTCAACTTTGTTAAATATGAGCAATGTTCTAGATGAGATATTTTTGAAAGGAATGTGTTCTACAAAGTTTAGATAGTATTTCTGTACCAAACATTTAATTCAACAAAGGATTGGTTACATCAAAAGTGATTGAATTTGAACAGAAAGTAAACAAAAATGCATATTCAAGATAGTTTAATATGTATTTTCTGAATTAGAAATATCAGTTTCTTAAATGAATGAGAATTTCTAGTGTAATGATCCGTTACTCCCCTCCCCCATCACTGAATTACATTATTTATACATATAATACAGAGCCGATTGCGGTTGGAAACAACAATATTAAAATAAATGTTTAATAGATACAAAGGATCTTTTCTCCACAACATAGTTTTTCTGGTGTCTGGACACCAATTTTAAAGTAATTCTCTATTAGCATTAAACTATTTAAGTGCAAAACAATTTTGTTTTAAAAAAATCTATGATTGCAGCATCCATCTTCCTGAATAACATTTTGAAGCCAGAAAGTAATGACTTTCATTTTCCATGAGTGCATTCCAGGCTGTCTTCTAGCCATCTCTGGTTAAAAAAAAATCAGTGCAAAACAAACAATGGTGAAGTACTAGTTTAACCATTGAACTTACTTGAATTTAAGAAACATATCTTATTTTACACTATATATATATATTTTATTTATATATTTATAGAGAGAGATTAAATTACACTGGACTTGAAAAGTATAAAGAAAACCAAAAGTGTTACTACTTCCTGCAGCACCAAAGGAAGGTTTTTGCTTTTTCTCCAATGCAAAGTCTTCCTTGGGTGAGCAGCCTACCAAGATCAGCTGTAGTGAGAACTCATTGCATTTGTCCTTTGCAAGTCACTATGTGATTCACATAATTCCATGTTTACACTCTGCCACATTATAATTTGTGATGCTCTTTGCCTGAAGAACAGCTCCTGGTTCCACTGTCATTACTTCTTGTCCTGCGTTCAGAGATTTGCTAGCAGTAGTGTGATGGCTATACTACAGTTCCACTTGGAGAATTGGCCTGGTTTTGGGATGACAATAAACCCTGCAAACAAAGCAGTTTACATTAAGCCAGCAAGAGAACCTGACATGAATTTTATAAAGTTCTTAACCTGATCCTACAATGAGTACAATTTATTTTTACCACCCCTTGCTTACTTCAGACATCAGCACCTTCTCTCCTACACAGGCTCTAAGTCACCACGGTCTCAGCCAAGCAGCACACAAAGAGCTCTCAGTCAGGAATGAAGTGTGTGCATTTAGGACATGGAATAGATCTGATCCCAGCATTTGGTTTAATCTACCTTGCACTTCGAGTCATTGTGAACTGTGAAACTTTAAAAATCATACACCAAAAAAGTGATTAGCATTTTATTAGGGCAGTGACAAACAAACCTATTCCACTACCAACAAGTTTGACACCTGACCGGACAGGGAAACACTCCATCTCTTTCATGCAATTGCGTATTACAAGCTTTGAATAGAAAAATAGATAATTAACCAATACTTGTTTTGGTAATTTTAAGAGACACTGACAAGAGCTCAGTGAAGGTTTCCCATTACAATTTAAGCTCACATTCAGGAAAACACTTTACCGGCTCTTTTGCCCACCCTGACATTTGAATCAAGAGAGACTTGTCTCCTTCCAGATGTAGCTCCAGACTGCAGAGTGCCCCTCCCTACACAGGGGCTACTACTCTGGATTAAGGCAACTCTACCCTATGGATAAACCTGTGGATACCAATGGGCAGACTCCATTTCAAATTTAAGCACAGTAGCCCCTTTTTAATCATTCACAAAAAAGTAACTGTTCATCAGGCTTATTTGGGAAAAATTTAATATGAAAATACAATTTAGCCTTCTTTCAAGGTCATTATTTAGTTCTAACAAGTGCCAGCAGGCTGAGGAGCACACTGGCAGCTGGAAGCACACCAGTGAGTATCCCCATGCAACTCCTCACCGTGTAGGCATGATAAATGCACTTTCAGCAATTCCCTAAGCAGCTCCCAGCTTAGGTTCTTACCTCAAATAAAGATCCTGGGACTCTCCATCACACTAGACAAGCTCAGGCAGCAATTAGCATACAAGTTAGAATTATGTCCCATCTTCAGAATCTACAGGAGCTCTTTCATGTTTGATTCCAAGAACTGAGAGGCCATGACTGATGGAAGAGAATCCTGACCTCACAAGAGGTGGAAAATGGCCAGAGTGGCTGAATTCAAGTCATCAAGTTTCTACTAAAACAAAAGCCCTTCCCTTTTAAAAAAAAACCATCTAATCTACCAGTCCAGACATGTTATGGACCTGGAGAGTTTATATGTGTACATGTGCACACATTCCAAATTACATACATTTATAATAAAGAATGTGGCACTTAATTTGGTGCCCTCCATAGATCTCACCTGAAGGAACTCGAACACTTCCTTTTATTTGTACTTGTTTACGCAGGGGTTTTGTGATTCAAACACTGTTGAGGTAGACTGAAGTGGGGTGTTCTTTGCACTTGACATTCAGGTTGTGCAAAGGTACTGCATATTTCACGAGAACACGAAGTTTCCAAGTTATTAGTTAAGGACTAGATGGTGAAAGAAGGCAGAACTTTAGAGCAGACAAGCCACTGAAGTACTTCTGAAGTTTTTTTACCAAGAAAATTTTGTTGGAAAGCGACGAGGGCAAATCAGAACTCTCTAGTTCATTACTGAAGCATTCTTCACAAGTCTATTAAATCCAGCAGCAACTGGAAGGTCTTTCTTGCCAGATTACATCCACTAAGCAACTTTCAAGTACCCTGGAAAAAGACGTCCAAAGGTATTATTTTCAGCCTTTAATAAATCAGCAATCCAAACTGTTCATATGCAAATATGTGCTTTATAAGCACACAGGAAGCACTAGGGATGGCATAATATCAAGTCTTTTTCAACAGGCTCATAACCACGCTATAGAGAGGGAGAAATAACCACTATTTTGATATTGGATTTACACTGTAACACAAGCCCTTGTTGGGAAACAAAAGGAAGAGTCATTTGTTTTCCTAGAATTCCTCTAGAAACTGGCAGCACATACTAGAATTCAATGTGGTGCCTTATTCACTGTAACTACAGCCACCCTGGAATTCAAGTTCCAAACGCAGGAACAAGCAGTCAGTCCTGGTTTCATCTCCCAGGCCACAAATCCTCCCTGCTTTGAAGAGCTGCAGTGCAGTGCAGTGCAGTGCAGATGGCTTTCAGTGAGTCCTAGGAACTCCCTGTGTTTCAGTCCTTGCTGTGAATTAATTCTGCAACTCTGAATAGGCAAGCCAGAGGAACACTAACGTGGAAATAATTTCAAGATCAATATCTTCCTGCAGATGGGGAAAAAATTTCGCAAGTCTTGCCTTGAAACTTGGATTAGGCTACAGTAGTTGTCCACACCTTTACTCCCATGGCAGAGACCAGAAAGCCTGTGAGTTCTTCCAAATACTTCATTTTTCCGAAGACATCTCAGATGTTCATACAAGAAAAGCAAGAATATGAATTTGGTTTTTAGGCACAGATGTTTCACCAAAATGGTGAGAGCTCTGGGTGCATCCTGCGAAACAACAACGATTCTCCAGAATTCTGCCATTATACCAGAGCCTTCCAAGCAAGGTTGTTAAAGAGGAAATCTTAAGTGTATCAGGAAACTTTAGAAAACAACGTTAGAAAAGGAAGTGAGGGATCAAATAAAGTTACTGTTTTAACACAAAAGATCCCCTTTAAAAGTCTGGTCTGTAACACAAAGGGTGTGGGACTGGAACAGTTGTGACTGTGTTCTCTGGAATAACACGATGGGTAAGATTATGAAAAAAATATAAAAAGCTCCTGCCTGTAAGGAAAGAATAAAGCCATTACAGCACAGTGCCTGCTGTGGTGGAACCACCCAGTCTGATCAACCAGGTGGGAAAAGATGGAACAGAAACTGCAGCAACTCAGGGTGACAGCCAAGCTGCCCCATTCTAACAGCTGTGACAGGAACATGGAAGAGCAGAGCCATGGCAGCCACAGCTCCGCTGTGCAGAGCAGCAGCTTCAGGCTTAGGGACAAACAGATTCCACTGAGAAAACAGTACCAACAGATTAAGAGACTGCTCAAAAAAGTTTTGGAGATAAATGTGCTGTTTTAGTAGTAGTAGTATTTTGTCAGCATGTGGGTCTAGCAGGGGGTGGGAAATGGAAGAGTTGGGAGGTGCAAGGCAAGAATTTGATAAAAATGTTCATCCCAACCTCGGAGAGGGCCCTCCAAGTTGGGTGCTACCCCATCTGGCATCCCAGTGGGACACTGCAGCTGTCAGAGGATGGAGTCACTTCTCCTGAGCCAGAGCTGTGAATACTGAGCACAGGCTGTTTCAGCACTAGCTGCTACGGCTATCCGTGTTTATCCATGCATTCTCTGACTTCCTGAAACACACGAGACTTTGCACATCTGGTAAAAACAGGCTTGTGTGGGTAGGAATGAAAAACCGTAACAAATATGACCAGGAGGGTCATTTGCACCCGAGGTTCAGGGCACTCACAGCTGTGGTCTGACTGGACCTGCAGCAAAGTGAAGACAAACCTTCCTCCCCCTTCATGGGATTGGGACGGGGAAGGTGGGAGATACACGTTTAAAGAGTCCTCATATACTCCAGAGAAAAATCTGGAGTCTTGTTCCAAAGACATGAAACAAGGTTTCACAACACAAATTAATTCTGTATGATCATGATCATACAGATCAGCATGTAATTGCTCCATTTAAAGCAACAAACCAAACAAAACCAAAAAAATCCACAAAACAACAGGAAGATATTATGATACTTCTAAGTAGGAAAACGGTCAACAGCAACTCCTAAGTTAGTATTTTCTTAGTTTCAATTAGAACAGATTTAATTGGAGCCAAAGGTGCAATCATATATAGTTTCACTAATCTAGACAATTAACAACAAGCCTGGACACAGGAGCAGGGTACGGGAAGTGCATGTCTCTCTGCTCCTCCACATGCTCCCCTCGCCCTGGGCAGGGGCACACTCCTCTCCTTCAGGGAAACAGCCCCCTGGCTCTGAGGAATGTGCCAGATGTCAAACTCTGCTCCTTTTTCTACTTTGTTTTGAAATGGAAAGGTAGAAAAAACAAAGGGTTCAATGCAACAAACAATCCAATGTAGGAAAAAAAAAGTCTCATAGTACACTTCACTAATGCAAGTAAACCAATGAAAATATGGCTGAATTGACAAATGCCCCCACAAAAATGGCACTGACTTGTTAAACCATTTGTACTATTGCCAGTATGTGAAATAATGGGAATTTATTATTTGAAAAATATTTCATGGGTAGTTTATTCTTGTCCAGAACTGTGATATTCATGGAGTAATTAGCAAAGACTGAGACCTTTGCTTGACAAGAACCCACATCCATTACAGTATTTGAGCAATAATATGCCAAAAACAGAATGAGATTTCTCACATCTGTTTAAAGTTCCATAGTCAAGTCAGCTGCATTGGTTTTAAGGTTTGCATGGACAAAATCTGCAACAGTTTCTTATCCAAATTCATCAGCATTTATTAACAAAAGTCTCTGAACTGCATATACTCACTAAAT
Source organism: Grallaria varia (assembly GCA_013396735.1). Lineage (NCBI taxonomy): Eukaryota > Metazoa > Chordata > Aves > Passeriformes > Formicariidae > Grallaria > Grallaria varia. The sequence goes on from VWZG01005100.1 coordinate 113,333, forward strand.
CAAGTATTAATCTCTAACGGAGATAAAATTGCTTAACTGAGAATGTTCAGGAAAGCACATGATGAACATTCACATAACATGCTACAAACAGTTTGTATGGGATTTGGGGGGACACAGCAAAGCTGATACCTATCAGCTATATACCTAGTTTGTATGTTCCCTAATTGGAGTTTTAATGTAGTATTCATCTTCCATTTGCCTTTTTTCTTTGTTCTAATAGCATTACAGAAAAGGATAAATGCTTAAACTATTTGACACCAGACCTTATAAAAGACTGTAGCAACTTCAAGGTTTCACTTGCAACTTCTCTTCTGTGTACATAAAGGAGTTTTTCTCCTAACAGACCTGTATCACCATTTTACTCATTCTCAACAAAAAGCAAAGTCAAGGCTGGTAGAAAACCAGCAGACTAACTAAAAATCCAGTGGTATCAGGCAAGATGACAGAAAGAATAATACATGATTTGTGAATAGAAGATACACAAGTCCAAGAGAAAAAAAAAAAAAAGAAGATGCAACTACTTGTGTGCTGGAAAAGGCAAAAAAGGCCTTTGCCAGCAGAAACCTGACCCGGTTTGAACAATAGGACTTTAAGCTTCATTTAGCTATGAGGGCTTGCAAGCTTAGGAACCGTTGTTTCTCTAATTTCCTCAAACTACAAAAGCCAGTAAGGTGTCAAATTTTCAGATTAGCAAATAATGAAATTGAGATAAAACAGGGAAAACCTCAGGGAAAAGCCTATGACTTAAGGCAACCCCTTCTGGGTTAGCTGTAAAATGAATGTGGTCTTAGCAGGAGAAGAAATGAGCCAAAGGAATTTGATAAAGTTGATCAGCACCTACCTAAAATCCGGCTTCAAAACTCAGAAAATAACGTGATCATACAAGTTATTTCCTTGAGAAGTTTGTGCGACACTACTAAAGACAAGTAAGACAATGCCTTCATGTTCCAAGACATCTTTTTGCCAAGTATCTTCTCTGACCACAAAACCTGTGGAAGTTGGGTTTTTTTTCAGGCTCACACTGACTTGAGAAACTGGTTTGACCAACCACTTCTTCCATCATGTGATATAACTGCCTGTTCTTGGAAGCTTTCAAGCAGATTGCATTTTGTTCCTCTGCTGGCACCTGTTCTTGAATACACAATACATATACAGAACATGACAGTGGTCGATCAGTACCCTCTGAAGTACCACAATGTTCTCAAGTTCACGTAAGGAGATGAGTCCCTCAAGCTTTAGTCTAGAGAGTACTTTTGCATAAGAGACAAACAAGAGTCCTCCCGCAGACTGGGCCCAAAGTAACTCTCTTTTACACTGAAATTCCTGAAAAGTTCCTTTGAAACACTTCAGTAAATATAATTTGTTTGGCTCTTTCATCAGTTCACACAGAACCACTGCTGCAAGGGTGACACAACCCTGTGTCCCACGGATGGAAGGGCAACATCATAAGTCTTGACTGAAATTGGCTGCAAGAAATTTTCCAGCCAACATTTTATACTAGTTTAATTTTAGTTCACATGAGTTTAGTTCTAACTAGTCACAGTTTTTCTAGGCAGAAAATGCTTGAATCATCCATATAAAACATCATATCCTCAGGGCTGTAAATTCAGCATTGACTCGGTAAACACCAAGAGCAAAAGCTGGAATCAAGAACAAACCCTGCACCAGAGTCCACAGAGAAAGAGCTCCTGTAGAGTCCCAGAAAGAACAACACACTGCCCCAGCTCCTGCCTGACAGGTATGCGGACAGAATCTAAACACATCCATGTCTGTGTCCTACTGAATCTGAGTTTGAACAAGTCTGAAAAGTGGTTTCCTAAGTATTCTGTGACATGTTACTCTAGTCCTAAAAAAAAAGCTGTCATGAGATACGACCTTGTCAGCAAGATTTAAACATCAAAACATCTGTATCATCTTGAGATGAAGTGAAACATTTACTCAGCAGGTTACAGATGCAATCAACTCCTTACTTTAAAACACGGCAAGTTAACAGTTTCATTGTGGCCATTTTTTCAGCACAGTGTGACAGCGTAAGATCACCTAAAGACTGCAAGATAAATTAAAACTCAAATGTGGAAAGGACTATTGAAAGTTATCTACATTTACAGTTCAATCACACATTTTTATTTAACATCAGTATACAGAGGACAACCCCAGCAAGTTATTTTGTAATGTCAAGTATTTAGTAAAGTTCTTCAGCTGTAACAGTGACAATAGAACAGCTAAAAATAAGCAGTATGAAACAAACATGATCTTCTTAAAATTATAAATATACCAACAATACTTCTTAAAGCTTAATTATTGCAACAGTTAAATTAACAATAGTTCATGTTAGAAAGGCTCTATGAAATTTATTCAAGTTGTCAAGAAATTAGATGGAAGTGTAAAAAGGAAATACATATGAATTTTACTTTTGATTTTCACTAAAGGTAGTCAATACAATTTTGTACAGTATCACCTAACATGTCAATCTTTAACAAACTCCAGTATACAGAATCATAAAATGCAGAAAAAATAGTTTAATCTTTACATGTAAATTGACAGTAAATTAACTGACACAGATTTTATTATTGTAACATAAGCAGGCCAGCATTTTAAGTATTAATTTAGTAGCTTTATGTTGTTAAAGGGGCAGACATATACAGTCATTCCAAGTACATACTCAAATTTAAGAGGTGATAATTCAGAACATGGGTTTCTAGAAAGTGTTTAGTAAAAGTCATGTTATTTCCTAATCCAGACATCCTAATCATAAAGCCTTTTACAGGGTTATGATCTCTCCCGGCTTTACTGGAGCCACTATAGTCACACCTCCTCACACACGCACACACACATACCTTGCTATAAATATCACACCAGTGTACTCGGCTTAATTCACCCTGATAATGCGGGTAGGCCATGTGCAACTTTGCTATTATGCACATTACAGAAAGCTTCAAATTTTAGCGTGGTAACCTGAAGTCGTATAGCTGTGTTTCAGTTTTACTATAATCATCCCTGAAGTTTATACAGATACCGTATCACGTTAAAAGAAATCTATTTGATAGTACTTAAATACCAGCAATTGAACTTCAATTGTAATGATGAAATGCTCCTTTCCATTGAGGAAGAATTAGTATGTATAGCTGCTCATCTCACCCAAATATAGTACACGAATGTTTAAGTACTTTCACTAAAACAGAAGTCATACTAAAACATGATACTGTACTACAATTGTAGTTAACTAGAAAATTCAAGGATGTTATAATTTAAGTCTAAGTTTTCCTGTACAATAAGTCAAATAAATAAATTCCATGTGCATTTGTTTTACAAAGTGGTAGCATGTTTCTCTTGCTAGGTTATACACTGCCATTTCACCTGGGGGTGCTTCTGGACAATCTTACCTTGAGCTTTCTCACACAGGGGACTCATCAGCAACTTTCATTCACGTAAAAGGGAGTTGCTGTACAAGACAGTGAAAAGAGAGTTCTGAAGTCAAACACAGAAATCACACAGGTAGTGCCTCTGACCACTAAGTTCAGAGAAGAGTTGTTTTGCATATCCAGATACCACTTTGGTTTTTGGGGTGGTCTGTGGGTCCTTTTTTGGGGTTTTTTTAAATTGCTTCTGCAGATCCTGTAATTCTGTTTGAAGTATCTATAAAGACAGCACAAAGTTTACCTCAGTTCCTTTTTTTGCTGTTTTCAGATTAATCCAACAGTCCTGTAATCCCATTTAGGTTTCCCATTAAGGCCTGGGAAAGACAGTGGTAAGAGATGACAGCTAATTGTCACCATGTTGAGAAGAAAAGTTCATCTCTTGTTAAGGCAACCTAATTTTCTCACCACGCTGAACCTTACTCCACAGAAACAGGCTAACAAAAATGAGACTAAAAAATTGAAACTAACGAAGCCTAAGCCTCAACCAACTTGTTTCTAATTGCATTTCGCCATTCACTTCTCCTCACTGACTGGGATTTCACAGAGCAGTTCTGGGAGTGCAGAGCAAGAATGGCACATCCCGTGAGGAAGCTCAAGGTATGATTTTGTAGCAAAGAAGCAGCAATTTGGAAAGTTTATAAACAAACTGCCAGGACACTGTCAGCACTGTACAGCCTACTGCCTATCATAAGGATCAGGGCTGAAGAGACACTTCTGGATCTATTCTCCACTCAGGGCAGCACCAGCCCAACCAGAAAAATAAACAGAACTCGTCATACATTGTCCAATTATTCAGCATGTCTTTTGATGGATATTGGAAATGAGAGGGAAAGGTAGCACTGGCTCAATGGAAATTACATTAGACACCACAAGCCTCCTTCACTTTTCCATCCAATTCTTTCTTTAGGCTGGCAGTGGCACCAATTTAATGAAGGCCCTGCGAGGCAATGATGGAAGCAGGAGCAGCAAGATTCAGAGGCTCTCCCTCTACAGAGTTGGCAGACAAAAAAGTGACAGAGTTTTGAGATCATTTGGGGACCCATATTTCAAAGGAAGACTGGAAATAGCAACTTTAAACCCCAGAGTAATAGGACAGCCTAGGATAAAACAGCTGGTGAAACAGAAATGATGGTATATAACCCAGTAAGAAAGACACCACCATGAGTGTTTTATACTTTGACAATTCTCATTAAATAAAATTAAGTGCTTTCCTATAAACAAAAAGGATGCTCATAATGTCTTTCTGGCAGAAGTATTTTCCTATCAAAGCCCTGTAAACATGCCACCAAAATTTAGTTTTTACCAGCAGAGTGAGCTCACTAGAAATGCAAGTGAAATCAGAAAAACAAATTCATTTGAAAATGTCTAAGTAAATACATCCTAAACAATATGGCATTTACATCAGTGTGCAATATATTAATTTTGAAAGTGATAACTTCAGCATGAAAATTACTTACCTGTAATTAAAGTTTTCCATATTGGCCAATACATAAATCCTGATTTTTGGTACTGCATACTTTATCTCTGAAATATTTGAAATGTCATATTCCAAATCAAAGTCAATATACAAAAATATTTAAGTTATACTCAGTCTAACAAAACCCACCTCAGCCACTGAAAATAAATGTAACAATGTAGTGTTTAGTAGTATGCAAAGGAGTTTTAGAACAGAAAGAAAATATAGCTCACAATAGCAATCTGAGGCACTGCTGTAAGCACCTAAAGTTAATTCATAAGATGTGAAGTGCACTGAGTCGCAAAAGTATAACTGCTTTAGTATTTTCATTTAGAGAAACATGTTAAACAGTTTAGTATTTCAAGGGGGTGCTCTTTTTTTCAATTGATACTGGATCCGTAGTTCTCAGGCAAAAAAAATACTTTTAGGCAACACCCTCCTCTCTTCTCCCCAGAAAAGGGTTTACAATTTCTAGTTTTAGACTCAACTTTTAAATATGCATTATGATGCAGAGCAGACACAGCTCTCTATGCATACCTATGTTACGACGAATTTTATAACATCTCAAAAAACCCTACATTATACGAACAGTTTTAAGAAAACTATTGAGTTTTACTTGCAAGTTTATAGCAATGAAGATGTGGTATCTAAGTATATACAGTACCTCCACTTCGAGTCAGACTTACGAACCAAATGGTTAAAACCTAATGAACAACAGATTTTCATTTAGGTTGCCCAATGTGGCAATGTTCAGGTATTACCAGATAATTTCTTTTACTTCAAGTGACGTTCTACATCCCCTTTCAGAAATTTTCACAGAAATAATGGTCCTTTTCGCTAGACCAACTCTGGTAATGTTTTCACAGTTGTACTCCTTTGAGCTGTCACTGGCAGACAGAGCTACTGTAGCACAAAGTATATTTTAATAGAACCACCACCACATTTAGCTTCATTAAAATTTAGCTTGCTGTACATTGGACAGAAGAAAAATAAAGTTTTATAGGTGTTCAAGTGCATTAACAACAAGAGTTAAGACTAGTAAGATTTTAATGTAGGTCCAACAGATGGAACAGGTGCCATCAAAAGCATGAGCTTGTTGATGATTGAATTGCCTAAAACCTGACAGGAACAGAACACTGAAAGTACTCAGAGAAAGCTTGCAGGATTTTCTCTAACTTAAATACATAAATCAAGACCTGGCTAAAATTAGAGTTTCTTGATAATACTGGTTCACAATTTCAAGAGCATAAGCTACAGTCAGTACAGGGCTCACAAATCTGTGCATAAAATGCCTGATGTTTTAATAAGAAGTGGTTTCACATTAATGGCAGGCCACCACAGAAAAATATGGAGGAATAAAACACTTTGGTTTTAATTTTTTCAGAGGCTCACATTTCTCATTAGACTTAAAAGCAGCAGCTTTTCATAAGCTACTCTCATTGGGAGTGCTGTATTTCGTAGAAAACATCAGAAGGATTATAATTATTTTAGTGCTTGACAGGTTTTACTTCAATTTTTACATAGCTTTCACCATATTGTGGTTATGCTTAAGTATAAGAACACTGATCAATAGTTTAGATGCACAGTATTTATTTCTTCTGCTGGAAGGCAACTATACTTAATAATTGTATCCAAGACACTTCAAATCATTCAGAAATATGGCATGCAGTATCCAAAAGTATGGCTCTGAGGATATTTTTTTTTACATTAAGCATAAAGAAATTTTATATTCAACATTCATTTATATTTCAAGAAAACTATCTATTCAGAATTCTAGTTCTTTGATGCAGCATTAAGGATTAAAACTTACCACTTTACCAGGCCTTGCCCATGTGCAAATAAATCCCTCCTGACAAGCAGTGACTATACAGTCTTCAAGAAAAATTAACACAGTCAGTCTTTCATGTGCTATCTTTTTACAGATAAGAGGCTCTAACAAGGGAACATCTTCCATTCGGGGACAGAGAGGTGTTCCCAAAGTTTTAGCTGGGTCCGTTTTGGTTTTAGTAACTAGGTTCAGTTTGTCACTGCTCTTGCTAGATATATGTCCCATGCTATGGTTTCTCTTGTGATCTTTTTCATGGTGTCTTTCCTTCCGATCGTGTAGCGATAAGGTTGCAAATTTACTAACACCAGAAGCAATGGCACCATCCATGACACTGCTTTTACTGCCAGCATTTGAGACTGCAGAGTGTGGAAGGCTGTTTGATCGTGGAAGAGGAGGGGGTACAGAGTTTCCAGGTGTTGTGATACTGTTTCCATTACTTCCCGGATTAGTTCCACCACTTCCTGCAGGTGGACTTGTGGCATTCATGACATTTGTATGTGTCCTTGCTCTTGAGAGAGGTTGGTGGGGGAAGAGGATATCTTCTGTAAGATCCCACAAACAGAGCTGTGTGTCCTGGCCTACTGAACCAAATCTATATGTAACACTTACTGGACGACTGTCTGTAGAGTTCCTTTTGGATAGTCTAGATTGCGTGCTATTTGCTCGATCTCTGCCAAAATGGAGGTCTTGGAAATCCTCATCACTTCCGCTAAATTCCATCGGGTCACTCTCTTCTACACTAGTGGTATATGGATCAAATGCAACGACACTGACCCACGATTTGTGTCCGTGGCCTCTCGCTATGACTCGACAGTCAACGAAAGACCAGACTGTCACCAAGTCATCCTCTCCGCCTGTCACTATGTATTTCCCATCAGGACTCCAACACACACACAGCAGTCCTCCAAAGTAGCTTTTCATTGTACCATGCAATTCCACCGAATCAAAGTTAAACACACGAAGAAAACCATCCTGGCTCACACATGCCAAGAACTTCCCGTCAGGGGAAAAGGCAAATTCATTCAGGGCACCCTCACCTACTGTCCATTTAAGCAGAGGGTTTCTTGTGGATTTACTCTTGCAAGTGTGCACTGCAAAACTCTCTCCTTGTTTAAGTAGCTGGTAGTGCGGGGCTGTGGTACCACAAGTGTGCTCCACGTTATACAAGTACATATTGCCACTGGAATGAGCTACTAGGAAAAGGCTTTCCGAACCTGGCACCCATTTTACACAGGTTACTCTGGACTTGTCTATTAGTCTCTGTGAAAAACAAAGAAGATACACATCAGAAAGTCTGAAAATTAAAGTTTTCATGATTAACTGTAAATCTGAGCTTTCTGGGGGACGAGGAACAATGCTTAAAGTGAACTCAACTTGCTAGACAGGAACTATGTTACTGTATTTGCAAAAACTTAATCAGGCAGTAAAGAGGAAATTATTTTCAGACAAAGTACTTTCAAAGGTTAGTATTATGGTCCAGTCACATTCCACAAAGACCACACTTCAATCAAGCCGATCTGTTGCTGTGAATCGAAGGGTAGTGCTCTTAGGTTTACTTTTCCCTGTGTACATTGAAGAGCATGAAAGGGAATCAGGAAAACACTGAACAAGCTAAAGGGAAAAAAGGCAGTTACTCATGTGTATTATAGAGCAAACAGGTTACAAATCAACAACAGTAAATTCAGGGTCTGATTTTATCTGAAATCACAAATAAAATCCAACCTCTGAAAAAAAGAGAGGCTTTAGAAGCCTCCAGCAGCCTTTCCTGATTCAAAGACCAAAGGCTACATACACAGTGACCCTGTTACCATGAGGTTGGAAAGTCAGTAGGTAAAGGTACATGTTTTGGTGAATGCAGAAGATACCACATACTCTTCACCTTGGAATCTCCACCTTCCAATTATTTTTCTTTCAATAGCCAAGGACCTGTCATTACTGTTATCACCTGATTAAGCAGTTTCCATTAAAGAAAGTCATTTTAATAGAGTCCGTCATTGCAAAAGAATGAACACACATTAAATAAACATTCCTGGTCACAATGTCTTCAATGTTCTAAGAACTGAGTGGTCAAGTTTCACTCCTTGAGTTTGCTAGTGCAGTTCTGGTGGACTTCTAAAACTTACCAAGTTGGTCATGGCACCACTCAGCTGCAACTTGTAGACAAGTAATTCTTTACAAGCACATTCAAGATTTGCATTTGGTATACTGACTACAAGCTGAAAAAAGAGCTGAACTACACAAAAGGCAAGAATGCAAATACAAAGAGCCTAAGGGATATCAGAACAAGTCACAAAAGCCTTACAAACAAAGAAGAAAAAACAATCCCCAAAAAACCTTGCTATGCCGTTGGACACACAGAAAAATTCCAAACTAATGGATCCTGCCTCGACTGTTGCCTATTGTGGGCCCATTGCTGTCACTGGAAAGCACCACCTGGCCATTTTAGATTATACTTTAGCTGCTGTCAGCCTCAGAGTAAAACCAGGAAGTCTATCTCCCGGAATTTCTCACTGGTTACATTTGCCGTGTTGAACTTGAGAGCTGCAAGATTTAATTAAATCTGGCAAATTTCCTTCAAAGGCAGAAGCCTTAAAGTAACATATTCTATGATTCTGTTGTGATATTTAAACAGTTTGTCATGTGTACACTGATACCACTGAGACCATTCCAGTCTCAATAAGGATGATATCAGAAATTAGACAGAAAGTTACTTGGTACACACCAGGAGAGGAGAGGGAACATCAACCCAGGTCTTTTCATTGGCTCACATGGCAACAAATGCAAAATTTCTTGCTCTCCTCTACCAAAGCAGCCCATTCTGACATACAATCTCTACTTTTGAGAGTAGTTGCTCAACTTTATACCAGAAATGGCATTTTATGTCCATAATCACACTGGGCTACATGATCCCAAATACTGTACAGAGAAACTGCAAACCTGATCTGTACTGCAAGGAGGCTGTGAAAAACTGCAGTTTGCAGTGAGAGCAGATCACCTCAAGGAGACAAGATGCAGAGAGAATTTAAGGTGATGTGTAGCAAGTGGCTACAACTTCTCCCTTTCACAAACAGCAGAGCTTTAAATTCAGCAGGAAGGTAAAAATTCTGAAGTTATAACTTTCAGAAGCTTTATAAGATTTCAACTGGGGTCACAAAGTTCTGCAGCACAACAAGGCAAGACCTGCAGTCAGCAGGACTGGCAAATGCATTACAAGAACGGACTGAAGGCAGTATCAGCAAATCAGACAGGGGGGCAGATAAGGAGCTTGTGTTGAGTTTGGAAAAGAATAGTCAGTGAAGGAACTTCAGTCCCCAGCCAGAAAGACAAGCCAAGATTATCTTGGTAGTCATGTTTTGAAGGAACTTGAAGGGACAAAATTACAGGCATATGTCCCAAATGACTGAAAAAAAATGAGGCAATCGAGGAATATGTATTAAGGTCTGACAAAGGGCTTTGGCAACACAGATATGGGAAAAGTTTACTAGGAAAAAAAAGAAACAGCTTAAGGCTTCAGTTTAAATTTTAAAAAGGATAAAAAAATAAGGTGAAAGAAACAACTGGCTAGTTTGGTAATAAAACTACCACCCAGAAACAACTGAATCTGTGAGGTATACTTGGCTAGTTTGGGGAATAAGAAAATATCAGTGGTTTAATTTTGACACAGCTGAAAGGAGTACCACTTGATACAGACTGATTTAGGCAGCCAGCCACAAGCTGCACAGTATCACTCACCTCAGCCTTTCAAGTCCCTATTGTCTTCTATAGCAATAGAATTAAAAAAAAATAGGAAGAATAACTAGATAAACTACATTAAGACTACTATAGTTTATGTTCAGCATAACCTTCTGTGTTGTAATAGGTTGAATTATTTCAATATATCACATATAAGTGCTAACACAGGGGATAGTCCAAACAGAGCTTTGTGCTACCTGAATCACAAAATTACTAACAGGACAGGTGGTGAATTTTATTACCTCTAGCACTACATCTGTTGAATGATTTAAACACTCATTTAGACCACCTTATGAAGAAATGTTTATTCTCAAACACTACCTAAACTCTAAATATATTCACCTTCATCTTGAAGCAAATGAACTGGCTCAAACATCAGCGCTCACTGATGCTTCTCAGAAATGGGTTTTAGATATGAGCCAGAACTTACATCCAGGGCAAACTTCAATACTGTAATTGACAGATTAAAAATATAGAGGAGTTTTGTCATTTAGCTGCAGCCTGTGTACGTAGTTTTGGCAGCACTGAGCAAATCCTTACGATAGCTTGGTAGAAACTAGATCACCTCATTAAAGTTTCCACCAGTCAAAGGACGTATTGCCACCACTGTGAAGTAACCTGGCTACAGCACAGACAAAAGGCAGCTACAGTTTAGCTGCAAGAGTGGGAACTACTGTTTGATATGAAACCAGCCATTCAAAGTGTTTCTGCTCCCATTAGTAACACTTACGCTATTATTATATAGGAATAAATCAGGTTGTATTTTGGGGAGGGTGGTGTTTAGGGCAATACTAAAATTAACATTTCAACTACTTAGAGAGAGGTTTCTACCAACAGAGTACTTCATGCAACATTAAGAGATTCTCTAGCACTGTTTCCAACTCAACACAAGCAGAGAGACAGCAGCTGAGATGAGGCCAGGTAAGAAGAAAAACACCCCTCTTCTGATCTACATGTAGCTACTTTTAGAAAGCTGAGGAGGAATTAGTTCTAATTATAAAACATCCCCATTGAGAACAATATTTCAATGTTCTTTGCACAGAGAAGGAGCAAGGCAACACATCTCTCTGAGACGGGAAAGATGTATTTGCTCCGTTTGAAAGCTGAGCTTAACTTCATCTGTAAAGTTCTAATTGAGACTTGAAAATTTCTAAAAAGAAAAGGAAAACAAACACAAATCCCATAAACAAACAAACAAACAGAGACCTGCACGTCTCCCTACAGAGCTGGATTAAAACACAAAAGGAGCAAAAGACCACCCCCTCAAAAGAAAATCACCTTCCCCACATCACCCAAATTCTCATATCTTATTCTCTGCAGAAAATGCTGTCGAAACTTGTCCCAGTTACCAGATTTTTTTCCTGGTTAGAACCTGGACATTTACTCTTCTAAGAATGCCAATACTACGACATAAGCAGAGCCAGTAGTCCTGTAACTTGGCATTAGTGGGCCCCACAGCACTCCTTTTATATTTCCTTATTGCATAGCAGCAGAAAAAGCAAATGGAGAGTTTCCTTCAAGAACATCAAATGGCTGAGACCTCATAAGCCTTTAGCTCTTCTCAAGCACTCAGCTTCATATCCTATCTTTCCCAAGCAAGCCTTTAGGAATACTCAATACAGGCAGTTTCTGCTGTAATGGCCTGACCATAAAAATTGGTGGGTTTAACTTATATAATATTTTGACCATAATGTTTTAGCTAAATAGGGGCTTAAACATTTTTTTTTTTCTTCATTGGCAACCAGAAGCCTTGGCAACAACTAACTGCAGAGCACACATAGCAACATTTCGATTTTTAGACCTTATTTCCATTAGTAAACTGCCATCAACTCTAGTTACAGTACAACCCAAACCAGAAAGTCCTTATTTAATCTTAAACCCCACAAGATGCCTTCATGAATAGCATTTTTGTGTAGGTATTTCAAGCCAATGGAACAGCTGAAAAACAAAGGCTACAACTGAACAATAAGCTCTATGGGCAAATGGAGCCAGCTACAGAACTTTGAAAATCTAGGAACTTCAATATCACAGAGAAAGCGCATGCAACAATGTCAAGATTTCTACTTACTTCCTCATTAAATAATTTGCTAGTTTCTTTTTTAATAGGGTCTATAAGTTGGACCTGGCCTGCGGAGAAGCCCACTAGAAGAGACACACTTTCTGCTGTAGCTGTTAAGTGATTGAAGTCATGGCATGTAGGCTGTGTTCCTTTGTATATCCTTTTGTCTATTGGTTTACTCAAGTCCGCAGCCTGCAAAGAGAGCAAACAGAATTAAGACAGTTTATCACAATGTGTGCACATAACTAGATCCATTTGAAAATAATATTTATACTGAGCAACAGCTTACACAGTCACAAAACCCTGCTTTAAAAAGCAGCTCGATATTTATCAGACATCCAAGACCCAGTCAAAAAGTTTATCTCTTTGTATTACGCAAGAGTTGTGGTTTCCAATTTTGATACAAACTATAGCTTCCCTTGCCTTTGCAACTACAGCACATGACAAACCAATGACAACCACTCAGCAACACAAAGACACCTGCAAGTCCTCAAGATCCCAGAAGGCTTCTCCTGCCAGAAGAGGCATTCCATCACAGAGACAAGGTATCTTCTATTTTCCTAGTAGCAGCTTTCTCAGTATTAAGTACAACCAATTTTGCATTAAAACCAGCATATTATCAATCACACAATTCTTGAACTGTAGGTCTATCCTTTAATAACAGGCACACATACGATATTTTTCTCCATAGTTACAAAAATAATTAACCAGATCCTAGGAGAGCATTTTCCAGGAACAGTGACTGCTGATGCTGCGATTATAAAATACATTTTACAACACTGAGCTTCAACGTAATTGTGCATCTGACACTGAACAGAATCCAAGTATAGCTCTGACAAAATAAGTGCTAACAAAACTGAGGAGCTTCAATATAAACAAAGGAAGATCTAGCACTAAAGTGTCAGAAGAATCAAAAGGAACAGAAAAGCAATTTTAAATGCTCTCAGTTGTGTCACCCACGTTTATCCCCGTATCACTTCTAAACAGACAACTAAATCTTTCATCATCCAGAGATTAAACCCCACACATTTAATATGCAAGATCATACATCAAGTTCAACCTTGTTTTTTTAACTTCCCTATTTATGAGGTTCAGAGTCTGTAATTAGAAAGGTGCAGATACTCAACAGTATTACAGGCCTCAGATGTAGCTGTGATTTGGGGCTTGGATTCTAATTTTAATACATACTTTTTCAGTATTTTCAGTCAGGGGAAATCGGGCCAAGAATAAAACAGAAAGTAGAGAAGCTTCACATGAAAGAAAATTGCTCAGTGTATTAAACCTTGGAGGATGAGGTGTAAAGAGCAGCAGATCCTTGGTATGCATTGAGCTACACAGAGAGAAGAAACTAGACCTGTCAATAGGGAAAAATAGTACGTAGCTACAGACGAGAGCCATTTCCAAGGCAAATTTAACTACAGAACACATATGATAATCACATATACACAACAGTATTAAAGTTGCACTTATTTTTTACAGTTTAATCAGGTGTACGACCTCCTGTTTGAAAACTCCAAAACCAAATGATGTATTATAGCTTCTAAAGTCAGCAGATTAAAAAGTTACTCTCCAGAGCCTGGAGATTCATTACAAGCTAAAAAAGAATATTACCAATACCTCTTCAAGGAGAAATTAAATAGAATGCAAGCTCTACTGGGAGATCATAGGGTAATGCGCATGCCTAGAATGTAGTATTCACAGAGTGATGTAAATCTGTAATTTGAAGCTGAAAGACCAAATCCTAGAGGCCACGCAGCTGTGTCTTAGACTGTGTAACACTCCCTTGTACTGTTTTGTCTCTACAAAACAAGTGATGTCAACAGATAACTCTCAAAATTGAGGTAGTGCTTCCATCTGGAAGACCATTCTACAGAAACACACAGATGCATCCCTCCGTACCTTCAATAAATGCAGAATGAAAGCAAAACTATGAGACTCGAGGTTGTATCCTCTGGGCAGAAGTGGCAGCAGCACCCAGTGCCTGAGAACGAAGATCTATTCCAGAGTAAACAGAACCCAGCCTGAATCACCCTGAATGATCAGAGAACCACAGACTCCCCCAGGCAGCAGAAGACATCAGTATTCCCAGGTTCTTCTGAATCCTCACTATGCCTTTACACTGAAGAATCAATAGGTAGCTATGTTCAGACTCACACTATACCTTGTTCTTTGGTCTGACTGAGGTTTTGTATCACTAGCTTTTGTTTTTGTTGTCCAGCAACTTTCGTGTGCCTCAGGTTCCCCAACTCATGATATTGTGTGCCAACAGATAGAGCAAGACATGAAATTCTGATAAATTAAATCTAAGCACAGACTTAACTGCGCTTGTTCTAGCTGTTCTCTGGGAACCAGATGGCAGTGAGAATCTGTCTGAACTTAAATGGAGTATAAATAAACTAATTCAACCCAGAATTAACCAAACTTCTACTGACAGGGACGCCTTGTCTTTTATTTACATGAAGCTGCTGCTACCATACAGTTGTCCCATGGAGATAAGTCACATCTACAAGCACAAAAGTACTCCTTTGGTCAAGATCTTTCAACTGAAAGAGTAGAATCAATGGGCGTAAGAACTAAGAGACATTTTCTTTATCTCTACATTGTTGAAGGTTGCTATTGGATTCTGTTAAGGACAAGAAAAGCACTTACAAAATTCAACTGTGCCCAGGACTCAGCATTTCATTAGCTCACCACTAAGTCCATTTGCTATTTTATGAAAGATGTGATTCTCAGAACAGAGCTTTTACATGGGATCTGCATCTGTAATTGTCAAATCCTAGGATTTGACACTATTTACTGAACAAGATCATATGAACTGCCTCCCTCCGAGAAGAATGATGATGTACTTTGCAAAAAACCCAGAAAGATCTTAGGATTAAGTGTTACCAGACATGGAGGTTAAAGGCACAGGACCAGGCACCCTCACCTCTGCTTGAGCTGGCATCAAGCTATTTGTGCACCTCCTGTTCCACTGCCTTTAAGATTTTCTTCTCAGCACTATTCCAGCTTGTCCACTTAGAGAAACTTGCTCAATTGTGGATGATTCATGATGAGAGCAACACTCTGTAATCACGACTAAAAGGAGGCTGGGGCATCTAATGCAAGGCTACGAGTGAGCACCATCCTCCCCTATCTTTGTAAGCCTTGAAGTACATCTCAGCTAACCAAGACTCTGGTACTGGCCCCTTGGCCAGCTGACACCTGCACTGAAAGTCTGTTCCTCTGTACAGGGATACTGCAAGTACCCCGTGGACAAAGGAACGAGGAATAACAGTTACTGGACAACAAGTGGAACCTCACACAACACCCATATGAAGTCAGTGATACACATGAACAAAATCAGTGCCTCTTGGGCATCAACAGCTTCAGAGTCCTGTCTCTGAACAGATTAAAAACTGTTATTAAAGAGCCTTACACTTGCTCACAGAAGAAAAATTGACCAACTTGCCATTTATGTTTTTGTGATGAACTCATGCTCCAGAAATAAAATAGGAACCATGTAACTGTTTGGGGGACTTTCTAGTCTCATATAGTTAACTCACATAGCATGCTATTTTAACAAAATTACTCCCACTCTGCTGGGTAACGAGGGAGGTAAAAAACCAATAATCTAACATTCTAACAGTGGCCCATTCACCCTGAATTCATGACTTCCAGTAGAAAGGCAGTCAAACGGAACATACTAACCACAGCTTCAAGTACATAATCATTGGGGAAAAAATAGCAAAAAAAAAAAAAGTTACTCTAGTCTGAAGCAAATATTTAAGTTTCCAGATTCTGATGTCTGAAATGTCTGATTAGGGTGGGCAACAATAACCTTTGTTCTGTAGCTGTATGTAATTCTAAGGTCGGAGCCAGATTAATATCTGTCCAAGACTCATTTTATTGATCCAAGACTTAGAGCTTTCATAACAAGATTGCCTAAACAGTGAATCACATTATTTAAAGTCAGTATTTAATCATGCTCCTTGACAGATGTGATTTCTTTCTGTATCTTTTCCTAACCTACTGTTGTAGCTTTCTCAAAATTTTGGTTGAATGAAAATGTCATACATGTTACAATTCCTTCCAAAATGAAAAACACCTCTGAGATCGTAAATTAATTATTTATTATTTCAGGTAATTTCAACTGTAGTCATCAAAATGCTTCCTTCAGATACCTAATAGTGTTTAATACCACATTTACCAGGAGACCAGCTCTCAGTGGGTCATAGTTGTGAGACTGAGACAGAATAGTAAGGGCAAACATTTAATAAAAATTTTACTGCCAAAAAACCCTCTGAAGATGATCTCTCTTATCCAGAGAATTACTTGATCTTGAACAGATGATTACAGATCAGCTATGTATCTAGAGCTCTAGTGCACAATAAAGGAGAAGGCACACAGAACCAACATGACATACTTCTGACAACAATTTCCTCAGCATTTCTGGAGCTTGGAATTCACAAATTATCTGTAGCTTGCTATCTCTCAAATATCTTGCTGCCCAGGGATTTATTGGTCCCTGGTCTAGAAACAGAACAATCTGAGAAGGCCGTGAATGTTATAATGCTGTACAAGTAACAGGAGAAATCAACTCAGAATTATTACTAAGTGAATTGCATTGAACTTCACAGACATTTTTTAAAACCTAGCTGAAAAGAGAGAGGCACAGCAACCCTTCCTGCAGTACTATGCCTTACATGTTCTCCTGGTAAATAGGGCAGGGCCTTCCCAGGCAGACTTGCTCATTGCACTAGCAAGGACAGGGAAAACTAAGCCAGAAGGCCTCTTACAGCTTGTTTATTCCTCCTCCATGTCTGTGCTGGTCTCCCTCTCCTTCCTCTAGAACTAGACGAAGGACAGAGAAAGCCGAGGAACACAAGAAAGCTGAGTTACCCCAGGCACTTCTGTAGAACTTTCTGGCAATGTCTGTTCATTGTTTCCGTACATGAGTTTCTGACAGAAATAGCAGTTTCAATACTTCACACTGGAAATCTCCCTAATTACTTTATTATCAAAGGAGTAGCTTCCCAGATATTTTTTAATAGCCCAAATACAGATCAATTAATATTAGTGCAGAATAATTTATAGTTACATCACTGTTGTTTCAGGCTGATCTGGTCTCACAGCTCAGCCTGCTTTGGGCAGGTTAGGCTAGAAACTCTCAGAGGTCCATTCCTACCTGAATGACCCTGGGATCCTAAGCTTAGGATCAACCAAAGCAGCAACATGGCCACTCCCAGCTTACTTAACAGGTCTGGTTTATGTCTTAAAGGAACTTCAGGAAGCAAAAAAACCTCCAGGAACAAGTTGGTTGTCGTTCCCTACAAAAACACACTGATGTAGAGCAAAAGTTCTGCTTAATTTATATTAAGATACACAACAGAAAGTCCAAGCAATACTTTCTGCAAATATAAAGCCCTAACAAAACACTTCTCAGTGCAGCTGACAGTGCCACAGCCTGTCAGTAACAAACTGGCTTCTACAAATATAACTGCACACAAGCTGACAGACTGCTGACTTGGCTTTCTTGGTAAAAAGTTTAAAGTCTGGCAAGAACTCGCATCAGTTCCAACGTTCCTTCAGATTCACGAACTCTTCAGGTAACGTACAGGTGAACACATGTTCAGGGCCACTTCAGAAGCCCCCAGAAAACTTGAAACTACTCTGAAAGCTTCTCAGGTTTCACTTAGAAGCTAAAAAAATGCAAGTATAAATCCTCTTCAGGATTCAATAAGAAGCCAGCAGATAATCACAATTTGTAAAGTTGCCCTATTTATACACAGGGGCAATAGGTTTCTTAAATGTATGTTATGTTTTTCCATACCCAAGTGACAAGCTTAGTTTTAAGGGTTGCATAATAGGTGTTGTGTGTTTACACACAGACTAGTTTTAAGTGTCTCCCGAGCCTTGCAAAGTCATTATTTCTATGGAAATTTTAGGTCTTCATTTTGCAATATTGCATTCAATGCACCTGCTTTATATTAAAGTCACATTTGTAAACCTTAAAAAATATTTTCATTTTTAGTTTTCCTTTTAAAATTTGGCTGATCTTTCAACTCTGTGCATTGAAGCATCAATAGCTTGCCACTTGCAACACTGCTCCTCATAAATGGTTTCCTGTATCTCTGCAGAAGGTTTTTTTATAAGTTACAATGCACTTGATTAAATGCTGAACAGGAACACTTAAGGCATGTGATGGTTTCTAGGATACTCTGCAAGAAGGGCTCCACTAGTAAAACAGGGACACCAAGTAATTTTATTTAACCTAATTTTTTTCAAGTGTTCCACACAATTCAACCATAACAAAGTCTTAGAGATCAATTTTGTACAAAGCCGCTTGCAAATTTGGGAAGCTGCTTGATATTCTTCTCCCTCATAGATTTAATTCCCACTTGGGGCCATACAAGACATACATGACTTTTGAAAGGAGAAAAGCATTGCTTAACAAGATCTCAGTATTTATTCATACAGCAGGCAACTATGACCACCTACATTAAGAGAAAAGCTCTAGTCCAGATAACTGGACATAAATCCATATTTAGGCAGAGATCAGTGTAGTTTTCTGAAGGACCCAATAAAATAATCATATTCTTTTTCCAGAAAATTTGCCCTAAGCACTCAGGCAGAGCAAAGAGCACACACTGGTTTGAAATAAATGTCATATTAACTGAACCGATGGTTATACAATTGGCACGATCAGGAAAGTAGATGTGACTACCATAAAGAACGCATATAAAGGACTGTTTGATTTACAACTTGCCATAACAATGTTACCTCCATTTTACTAAGGCTATAAACCGAAACATTTATCTGGTTAGATCCGCATACTCTTTTGGAAGTTGTCTAAGGTGAAAGCACGGATCTACCAATAACCCTGGGAAAAGCAGACATTTTTATTTTAAAAAAGAGTTAAAACCCCCGAACATCAGACTCTCAAAAAGAAGAAAAATAATTTTTTTTTCTTTTTTTGCAAATCCCCATTCACTTCGCAGGTGCATATAGAATCAACTTACCCTTGGTTTTTCTATAAGGCTGGGCAAAGGGCACTAAAGCTGGACAGGAACATTAACCCAGTTGAGCTACTGCAGGCCAGGGATGTTGAGGAAGTTAAAACAAGGTTTTGAACCCCTCCACTCAAAACATCCCTCCTCTGTCTTCTGAGCAGAAAACACTGCTACTGCCTCCACCTGTCATAGTCCAACAGAGGTCTGAAGTCCCTGAAATTGTTCCTTCAGAAACTTAAAGCATTTTCAATTCAAGTTTTCATCTATGCTGACCAAAACACACAGCTTGTGACAGTGCTGTTCAAAGGGGCAGGTCAGATCCAAAGCATTCCAGTGAACATGACCCTCGGCACAGCTCTCCAGAGCACATCCTGGCTAGTCCTGACAAGGTCTGAGAGCTCAGTCTCCAATGGAAACCCAATTGTCTACTCACTCTGGGAAGCAGACTGGAAGCACTCCAAGCAACTCCGGCAATCCTCAGCTGCACTATAATCAAAACACTAAAGCTTCAGGGAAGTGACGTGACACTGGAACTTGACTTTCCAGAAGGTGTTTGCTTCCACATACTTAACAAGGTCAATTTTTTATTACACCTGCAGAAGAAAACCTGTTCCCTTTGCTCCCTGGAAGCACTCGAATCACACATTACTATGAGTGAAAAAGAGCATATGAGCTTTTGAGCCTCAAAGTAAGACTAAACCCACTGAAGAACAGCTAACAAAAGCAATATTCCACAGTTCCTTTTGCAAAGTTTACCTCATTGTGGATGTCAGTTAATGATATGATCAAATCAGATAAAAATTGAGACTGACTCCAGTGTTATGCATTTGGCCACACTAAATCTGTAAACAGGCTGGTTAAACTCAAACTACTCTGAATGAAGTCACTGTATCACACACTCCCAACAGACGTGAACTGAATTAGATATTCTATTTTGGTTTAAGCAATTATTTGTCCTTTTTTTTAACAGAAAGAAGGGAGAAGGCGTAGTATCAGCATTACTGTCTCTTCCAAGTGGCGGTTCTGCAGAACTTTGACTCAACTGTAGCTCAGCCTGCAGGGTAAAAACCTCTCCAGCAAAACCCAATTCAGAATCACGTATGTTTTGCATGTGATGCAGACACCTTCCTCCTCTTCTCCCCCTACTCAGCTCTTTTTAAGAACATATATAAGAAAAAGATCTCACTGTGCAGTTTTAAGTTCAAAATAATGATCTCTCAGGGCTATTTATAAACCGTGGGTGACAGGTCACATTTTTATACGGGTCTCCCCCTCATTAGCTTAAAAATTAAGACACAGATTTAACCAGTCATGGCACATACATACTTCATAATCAT
Source organism: Grallaria varia (assembly GCA_013396735.1). Classification (NCBI taxonomy): domain Eukaryota; kingdom Metazoa; phylum Chordata; class Aves; order Passeriformes; family Formicariidae; genus Grallaria; species Grallaria varia. The sequence goes on from VWZG01005100.1 coordinate 134,153, forward strand.
GGACTGCAGAACTAGACCACTTTTTACTCCAGTACCATTTCTTCAACAGCGGGCAGATATATTCCAGAAGTAAATTCACATAGTCAGCGCCATTAATGGATTATTGTCCATCCTAGATTTCTTGCAGAAAGGCATTTAAATTGTAAATATGGAAGTTTAGTAACCCTTACAGGATTTTTTTTTTTTGCATTAGCTACTGCATGGAATTGCAAGTATTGCCAGATTGTTTTAACATCCAATTCCTGCTCATTATTCACTTAGATTACCAATTCAAGACACTCTGCTAAAGTTAATTATGTGGAAAGAAGTATCAGTTCTGAATTTTGTCCCCCTCTGATTTTACTGAACACCTTCCTCTTCCCAGGAAGAGATAACAATATATAACATTCCTTATATACACAGCACTTACATTGCTTACTAGAATAAGCATTCGTCCTTCTCAATATTTCCATGAAAGTTTTCAGCTGTCACAATTTTCACCATTTCTCTGAATAGCTCTGTATCTCTGCAATAGTAAATTTTATAGACCTGGATGAACACTTATAGATGGACCTACTGATTTAAACAATGCAATATGATTAACTCAAATCTTGTTTCTAATATTCTTCCTCATTCAATTTCTTACAATAAAGAAAAATTAGGACTCAATTATTAATCAGTTAATGCAGTCACCTGTAGCATTCCCCTCCTTCCATGTAGTGGCTCCAAACTGACTCAAGTGTTTTCCTCCACTGTGTGCCACCAAAAGTCTAATGGGAACCCACACTCCTGTTCATTCAAGTAGCATAACTGCATCTCCCAAGTTTCTTACAGCTGCCTCGTGCCAGTCAGTCAGTCAAATCAGTCCACCTTCAACTTCTGCTGCTTTTCTCCTTTATTTCTTTTCATGAAATCACAGATCTACCACAGAACTATGAGTTACTGCACATTAAAAATTGTGGGATGAAGGAGTTTTATTTACTGTGGCTAATCAATGGCACAGTTCTTCTCTTCCTGTGGCCTCTAGATTCCTACTTTTCTTTAAGCCCTAGTATAATCTTCCAGATGTTTTCACGTTCTACTTTTGTTTTAACTATAAAGTGTTCAGTAAGTCCTTTTTAAAGAGGTCAGCAAAAAACAGAGTAACCTGTAATTCAATATAACACTTTACTCGTAACAAGAACTCCTGAACACCATTTCATAAACTGCTTGTTCCATGACCTCCAATACTCCATGTTCCAGTTACAATACTCCCCAGTTATAATGACATCAAGGCTCCCTCCTCAAGACACCGTGTGCTACAAAGGCAGGGGGAAATTCATCAGTTTCTCAATAATGACCTAAACTGCTTTCCCTGAGCCTCCAACTCTCTACCATAATCTCCAATCTGGGTTATGCAATGAAGTAAAGTGATGAGGTGGAGTCACATGTCAGGGTAGGTGCTGACATCTGCTATGCCCAACTCCAGCTCTAACCTTGGGCTTCAGGAAGTCTTTGGAAGTACTGCCTCTCTCAAGCCACAGATTGGCCTTTCTAAATAACAGCCTCCCCTCTAGGGCATGAGACTTTGGAAAAGATGCTTGTAAATATACATATTAATTTATATGCAGAAAGAGAAAAATAACTGTGTGATTTGCATGTGACCACACCTATGAAAGACAACTGTACAGCAAGTCCTATGAGATAGTATCAGATTTTGCCACAACATACTGACAGGACTGCAATATGAAATACTGCATCCACAGACAGCTGATTACACAGGGAACCTATCAAACTGAAAATCACCCCATTAAATTACTGGCATACAGATCTTGGCAAGCTAGTAAGCCTTAAGACAAACAACTAGAGGAAAGTGAATTAAATACAGCAAGATTTTTAACATACTTAAATAACATACATATATGTAATCATGAATATAGACAAATCATTAAATATATTCAGATCATACATATATCATAGACCTAACATACATATAATCATTAATATAGACAAAGTTTAGAGAGACTGAGTCACATCTGTGAAACAAGACATTGCACACTGAAATATGTCAACCTTGATTACAGTATTTAACTAATTTCTCTGTCTCTAAGAGGCTATTATATTCACTCAATGCCCTTACAGTCAGAGGGCAAGCCAACAAAGAATCTCACTCTTCCCTGCTTGTGAATATTAGCTCCTTTGTGCAAAACTCGGAACAGGCAATTTAGATTTGCTTAATAAAATGGGATTTTAAAACTGTATTCTTTGGGAAACAGATTCTAATAAATTATAAACAAGTACATTTGCTCTCCAAAGTGATTATTTCAGTTTACAAGTTTTCTTTTGCGTTTCCTAGTTTCCAAACTTTGGCATGAATTTCCTACTGTGTTTGCCATGGTAACCAAGCAGCCTGAGCCTCTACTTGAAATTCCACTGAACTGTTTAGCATTGCATATTGATCGAGATACATTAACATCCTAATGTATTCCAAAGAGGGAAGCAGCAATTCTCACACTGGAGGAACCACCTTATTAACTACTGCAAACATCAAAGGATTTTTGCTGTTGTTTAAAATGGGAGGGCAATGGGGAAACTTTGTTGCCAACACTGTGCATAAATAGCTACCAAATAAAGAGAATTACTCAGATGTGGGAAAAGGAGCATATCCAATACATAAGGAGCTACATTAGAGCAGCAGAGTCTCTATTTGACACTATCCTCTCTCCTGTGAATCAAGACTTTGCATTCATGACAGAAAGGAAAATGTGCTCCAAGAGTACATTTGAATGAGAAAGACAGTTTTTGTGGATTAAAACTTGTTCCCTTGGTGGAAAACTGTTCTGATCTGGTGCAAGAAGGGCCAGGTAACTGGCTAACTCGAAGTTCTAGGATTCACACTATAAGGGCAAAGCCAAACCACAGCTGTTTGCTTCTCTCAGCTTCCATTTTGAGGAAAAATCTTTCTTCAAATATTCCTCTCAAACCCAGGATCATGAATTAGAAAGCATCTGTTTTAAGCACATGGAGTATTTTCTGATTCCCACAAAACACTTTTATACAGAATTCAGGTATGTTGAGGTATTTGGTAAATCAAAAACAGATTAGGAAAACCTGAAACAAAAACAGCTTACTGCTCATCTTTTTCAGTTTCACTAGATCATTTGATAAAAACCCCAAACAACAAGCAAGGGTTGCCTGATCACTTCTTTCAGTAATAAACGAACACATCCAGTATTACCTCATGTCACAGTTAAAATTTCATCCTTTACTCTGCTCATGGTTAAAGATAGGATGAAATAGTTCTGACCTTTAAACACCATCTATATAAATGGAGACTTAGAATACAGAGAACCATCTCCAAGATTAACCAAAACAAAACAACCCCCCCTGAAGCTTCCCAACAAAACTACTGAGATATTGCGGTACCCATTTAGTTACCATTAAACATTGCCTGCTCCTCCCATGGTATCTGCCAAGTCCATTTTTTCATTGAACATCACCTGTCTCTAGCTCCTCAGTCTCTTACAATCATTTCCTCACCTGGATCTAAAAGTCAGTAAGGTTGTCTCACTGGGTACTATACAGAGTTGGATTTGTATCACTAAAAATAAATTTTCTTCATTCTGTTCATCTGGCTCAGCTCTTAAGAGGCTTCTGGATGAAATGTTCTGCCTCTTCTAAAAATCTATTCTGTACTTCCCTTAATGACGTGTAGCCCATCACACCACAGTATCTTCATTCTGCAGTTCAACTATTAGCAATTGCTTACAGCAGGGCTGGTCAAAGAGCAGGAGCCTTCTGCATTAGTAGTAAATTTTGCATGTTTGGGATTTGTGGGAGATCTGGTATGGTCTCATACATCTAGGGAGGTTTTGTAGTATTTACTCTATCCTGTCTTTTCTTCTTTTAGTGCGACTAAAAAGAAGTTTAGTGACTGCTTTGCTCAGAAAATTAAAAATCACACATTTCGTTCTCCAGTTTTACATTAGACATTGTCCCCCCTTAGTAGCAGGAGTTGAAATTCACCTTCAACACAAGCAACCAGAATTTCATGCAATTATTAAAGCCATCTTCTCTGCCTTGTACAGCAGCACTAAAGACACTTCATTTTTTCCTATTGGTAAATCTCCTTTGATACATCTTTGAATTGCATTTATGTCCTCCAGCCTTCAACAGCTGTATCACAAGCTGGCTCAGCTTGTAATTAACACTACACTGGTTATCTTTTCAAAGGTTTATTGCTGAAGCAAAAACTCTCTATGTATTTTTCCAATGAATTTTCACGTCAGTCACTATTGTGGTATCAGCTTGTATCTCCTTAAAAAGTAACTCTGATTATGAACAGTGATGCCTCCCAAAGTTATTATGAGCACCATGTACAAGCTCTTACTTCTGTCTCAGTGTCACCGATGAAAACACTTGTTTCTGGAACCAATCCTAGAAGACCCCTGCTTGAAGGTCTCTTCTCAACAGTTGTCTCAGATATAAAGAACTAAGCTTTTAATTTCCTAACAGAATTTCCAAGTTCTAAAATTCCCTCATTTTAAATATCTATTACACAAATCTGAATTTGCCAGTTCTTGTAAGGGCATGGACTTAACAAGTTATGATTCTCCCTTATTACCAAAGTGTTACGCTAGAAGGGTTGAGCACCTGAACTTCAAATAAAGCTGTCTATACAATTCATGCTATACATGAATGCTTTCCCACCACAGGGAGCCAAGGTTTTACTTTGAGCAAAACAAAAAAAAACCCTAACACAGAAGTCTACTATGTCAGAATTTCAAAAGCTAAAATGGAAAAGGGATTTCTTTGTTGTGGTGGTAGAGTGTGTGTTAAATAGCACTTCTGCATGTTTGTCTCTATCTGAAGACAATCAAGGATAAGCCTGAAGAAAATACCTGCCTGTCACTGAGCCACAGGCAGTCAAAGGGGTTTTAGCAGATATTTTCACTGTTAGGAGTACAGTGAATTAAAAAGGCACTGATTTCAGAAGAGTACAGAGCATACCAAATATTCACAGACACTGAATAAAGTTCATGATGGAATACTACTTACACACTGTCACCAGCTGTGTAAGAACGTATCACCTTCTGTAATGACTGGAAGGCACTGAAGCACACATTTTAGTCTCTTCACTTTTGAGGAACTGAGAAAATGAAGTGTACTGTAACAATTATGTCTTTCCTTAACTACACTTCATAATTAAGTTCTGCAAGGCTCACTCAATATTTATGCTTAGTTAACTGTAATTCCTTTCTCAATAGTTACAATTTAGTACAGTATAGGAGATTTGTTGCTCTAAAGTAAAAACGTAATAATTACCTTTCTGATCTCCTCCTTGCTCTTTACTCTCCAGTGGATCCTTAATTTTCTCCTACTCCTATAGTCTAGTCACACTGTTGCCTGCACTTACAATCAGTCCTTTCTCACCTGTTTTAATGCTGAATGAGGCATGATTCAGATGAGTTAAACAGAGACCAGATACATATACTAAATGTGAGAAATTAAAATAAGGAAAATAGGTATGTAAATATCAAATGGATTCCAAGTAAAACCACACATTCTGGCACAATTCAGCAGTTGTTTTCACTCAGTTTACATACTCAGTTGCAACACTTATTAAACACTTAGTAAGTTACCTTCACTGGGAAATTGTTTAAATTGGCTCAGCTCTGCAAGCAAAACTGGTTAGAAAATCATACCTGTTAAAGGCAACACTTATTTAAATTAGAGCTGGCAGACAGCTTTTAGATGGCCTCCAGAACATGGAACAAACTGGAAACATTGCATGACTTAATGGTAACGTCACCTCCGAGTTGTTCATCTCCTCCCCATGCACACACAAAAAAAACTACCTGACCTGTTGGACTACTGTTCTAGTCAATCACACCTTCAAAGCCATTTCTTTCACTTTACCTTTGAATCCTACTTCTGTCTTTCCTAAAGCATTGATATGGGTTTGTTATGATATTGGAAAAATGCACTTGAGCAATAGGTGCACACCTACCAATAGCAAACACTGAGGCTCACTGACAAAAGCAGAAACTGCTTTTGTTTTCTCTTGCAAGTGATCACACATCCAAAGTATCATTAAAATACATAACACAAAATTAAGTGTCCTGTTAAAAAAAAAGGCTTCATCATTGAAGTTGTTTCATTTCCTCTAAAAGATCAAAATAAACTAACACCTAAAAGTTGGCTTTTCAAGTGTGTTCTGTGGCAAAAAAACCCAACATCTGCAGACCCTTGACAAAACACTAATGTTTCCCAATTTCAAGAGTGAAGCTTAAAGTAGAATATTCCTCTCTTTAAGGTATTCAGAAGTATTGAAACAAAAAAAAATATAGAGAGACTTTAAGCACACTAAGAGCAAATACAAAATAAGACTTGTCAACAGGTAGAAGTATAAATTCATACTGCATAACAATATATTCAATATAGCTCCATTATACTAATAATATACAGGCAGATAGTAGTAGGTTAAGTTTCCACCAGTTTACCACACTGGTATTTGTTTCTGAAAGTTTCCCCCATTCCCTTTTCAGCTCATAAGAGGAAAAGTTATTTCTTCAGGAGGGAGGAAAAAAGAAAGAAAGAAAAAAAAAAAAAGGCAGTAGCAAAAGAGCTGAGGATTATCCGTTGCTATAACAAAACAATATTTTAGTCCAACAGTGTAAATTCACTGCTTGTAAGAAAAAACTATATGCTAAAGAAAGCAGTCTGAATAATTGTACCCTGCACTGCCCCGTTGCTATACAAACTTACTTCACTCTAACAGTTAATTACTAATCAATTTATATTTTTTACATCACAAAGCTCAATAAAAGTCAAACATTGTAACATCTGTCCACCAAGTTCAAATTAGGTCTTTTCTGGCTACTGTTGGATTTTGCAAGCCTTACAAGAATGCTGAACATTTTTGATAGTGATTTTATCAAGCTCATAATTCCATCATGTTGCAGCATGTCAAGAAAACATTACTAGAACAAAGCCCTAATTACTTTTGTACTAAAAATAAGATGGATCTGGCTGTTATCCTAAGAGTACCAGAACAGTCCCACAGAAGTTATTTGAATAAAATACTAAGCAAATGTACAACCTGTGCTCCAAAACCAGGATGAGGTGCACTGGTTTATGCTTTTTGTGGTTATATATAGTTACAGACAGATGAAATAACATATTTGCTTTAACTATTATCCTGAAGTTGTTAATTTGCAATTCAGCTTCCTTCTGGGGCTGAAGACATTTCATTAAGATTCAAGGGAAAAGTGCTACAGCACCAGTATAGGAGCACAGGCTACCAGAAAAAAAAACAAAAACAAACAAACAAAAAAACCAAGAACCAAATCCCTAACCCAGATACAGTGAACGCCAATTTCCCACAATCCCATACGTACAAGTTCTAGGATATCACCTAATCTGCAAAGTAGAAACCTCCTTCAGAATTTTTAGTTCAAAAGGCAACATGTTCCCAATTTCAGTACTAGCTTTCTCAATAGCCTTATTTTAAAGTAAGCAAAGTATTAAGATATTTTAAGTAAGTGTTGATAGCTTCCCTGGTACAGATATTATGTGGAAAAAACCCACAACGTTTTGCCTGCTATTAATCACTTTCTTTAAGAATTACCATCAAAGGGCTAAGAGAGTTCCACATACCAAATGGTCACACAGCATCGCCTCTTTCCTCAGGCTAGTTTTTGCCTCGAGAGTAGGAGGGAGTGATCAGACTGACTATTGTCACCGACAGACCTCGCAGACATAACGCTGCCCACTCAGGGGCCACCGCCCACACCTCCAGCCTTTTGCTAAAGATCCTCCCAGCAGTCTAGGAGGGCACAGACACAGTCCAGCTATCAAATCATCCCTCCCCATCGATATGGGCATCTTAATACCAAGCATGCTAGGGATCTCTCCTGTCAAAAATAATCATACCTTTAACCACCGCTGATGCCAGCAGACTGTCCAAATCTAAATTCTCCTTTATATCAACTTGCACTGCAAGTGCCACAGCTGCAAGATGCTTACTAACAAGAGGTGATACACATCAAGAAAGAGTTCCCAAATGAGTGAAGTGAAAGCACAGCAAAAGCATTTTCTCGGCTCATAAGACTGGACTTCTCCACACTCTGATCTTACTAGCACTCCCCTTTGGCTCTTAAATACAAGCAAAGCCTGCATCAATTTAGGACTAACAAAACACAATACACAGATCAACCAGATCAGTACCAGTCCAATATTTTTTTGCAAAGGGTGTGTTGACCCTGGCTGGATGCCAAGTACCTACCAAAGCCGCTCTATCTCTCCCCTCCACAACCGGACATGGGAGAGAAAAATATGGCAAAAGGTTCACGAGTTAAGGATTGAGAGATATCACCCACCGATTATCATAATGGGCAAAAAAGACTGAACTTGAGGATACTAACTGAACTTACTGCTAACAAAATCAGAGCAGGATAATCAGAAATAAAAACAAACCTTAAAAGCACCTTCCCCCTACCCATTCCTCCTTCCCGGCTCTACCAGCAGTGCAGGGAGACAGGGAATAGGGGTTATGGTCAGTACACCACATCTTGCTCCTGCCACTCAGTGGGGTCCCTCCCATGGGAGACCGTCCTCTATGAACTTCTCCAATGTAAGTCCATCCCACAGGCAGTTCTGTATGAACTGCTCCAATGTGGGTCACTTCTCCACAGGGTACAGTCCTTCAGACACAGCCTGCTCCAGTGTGGGTCCTCCACAGGGTCACAGTCCTTCCAACTGAAACCTTTCCCAGCCTGGGCTCCTCTCCACAGGTCTGCACGTCCCTGCCAGGAGCCTGTCCCAGCACAGGTTTCCTACAGGTTCACAGCCCACTTTTAGGCATGCACCTGCTCCAGCATGAGACTCATCCACAGGCTGTCGGTGAATCCTTGCATCCCCATTAACCTCCACAGGCTGCAGGTGGGCAGCTGCTCCACCATGGTTTTCACCACAGGTTGCAGGTTCCCTCAGCTCTGATGCCTGGAGCACCTCCTCCCCTCCTTCTGCATTGACCTTGGTATCTGCAGAGTTATTGCTCTCACATACTCTCACTCCACTCTTCCCTGGCCGTAATTACTTCTGTGCAGTAACTTTTTTTCCCTTCTAAAATATGTTACCACAGAGACGTTACTACCATTCCTGATGGGCTCAGCCTTGGCCAGCAGCAGGTCCATTCTGGAACTGGCTGGCATTGGCTCCACTGGAGATGGGGAAGCTTCTGGCAGCTTCTCGCAGAAGCCAACCCTGTAGCTACTGTGCCACCAAAACCTGGCCATGCAAACCCAACACAAAGTGTTACTTGTTGTTCACAGAGCACAGAGACATGGGCTCTGCTACAGAGCAGCAAAGTTGGAGTAGCTGAGCAAGCTGCAACCAGAGCTGCAGTAACTCAGCTGACAGCAAGCACTTTGTTACTCTAACAATGAGAAGTATAGATCACCTGGAGCACCACTAGTTTCAGCTGGGCATCTGAGTTCTTCAGAACAGTTTGCCCCACTTGTCTGATTCAGAACTGCTAACGTGTCCCCATGCTTAACCATCCCTGTTCACTCAAGTGAATTGACAGAGGCTGCATTTTGGCTAAAACACTATACTTGAACAGTCACTTCATTTGCACAGAAGCTGTCTTGCCAACACTGTTAGAAGGCCAGAAATGTCACCTGGAACAGCATCTTAAAATCTTGAAAGTGTTAGCAAAATGCACATGACACAGACACAAGTTATTCTGTACAAGAGACCACAGTTTTACTGCTGGAAAGGCCATCCTGGGTGTTAAACTGATGTGAATGTAAGTGGACAGTCACCTTAAGAGGGAAAAGAGCATAAGTTCACACCTGAGGTAACGGCAAGACATTTCCTGAAGTCACCTGTTGAGATATACAGTCAATGCTATTAAAATTTAAATGCAGCAAAAATTCTCTAGTCAAGACAACCATCTTCCTTTTACGAGCTCCACCCTGTACTTGCGAAAGTCTTCTTTGGGAAAAAACTCCTCCTGCATTCACAGACCACATTGAATAGGCACACTTTAAAAAAAATAAAAATTTGGTTATTTATAGGCAGTAGAGTAATAATTTGAACTGACACATACTGACAGATGCAAAATGGGCTGTAAGACAGGTAAGAAATACTGCATTTGGCAGTATATATGACATCAAACCTCAGAAGTGGTATTGCCTAACCATGCAACTGTTCCTGCCCTCAAATTATTGTTTAAAGACAGACCCTTTTGACACCCTAAGTGCAAACAAGTAGCTATTGAAGGTCTCTGGCCCACTCTCCTATTAAAAATCCTAAAGAATATCAACTTCTAGAAATACGTTCGTTTAAAAAAGAAGTCTGAAAAAGAAATTCAACTGTTTGCTATCCTGTAGGAAAGAAAGGAAAAAATTTCAAGGAAAATGCAGACTAAGCTTTCATCTATAGCTTCACAATACAGTATTAAATTGATGTTTAGAGGCAGTATTTGCCATTCAAACCACTAATGTATGCAAATCCAAATATCTCAACTGTTATTTAAATCTTATTAGCATGACTAAAAAATAAATCATTGCATAATTATTGTCTATAATACTGACGGCAACCAATAGAAACCCAGAAAAATCAAGACAACAAAAAATTGCTTTACAACAACTTCCGCCAAACTTTCATTTCAATGCTGGCTTCAAACTTATGCCACGGTCATGCTCCAATACCCAGCTCAAATATCAAGAGAATCTGCAAAACTTTTGTAGAAGCCTTAGAAGAACCATCAAAAAAATCCTTATAAATAAACTGTCACAGTTAAAATATGATGAGACTACAACTTCTAGGATTCTGTATTTGTTATGGTTACATTTGTAAGTCAGGAAGACAAGACATTAATATTGCTCAGATTCACTGAGTTATTCTCATGACTGTGCAGGATGAAGTGTCCTTAAGGAATCATTCAAATAGTTATTTCACCAGACTTGTGGATTTGTAACAGGCAGTTCCATGTATATTGGCATTCATTCTCTCTCCTGGTTGTCACTGCTCCCTCTTTCTTTAGTTAAAAGGGAGCATTAAAGCCATAAACTTGAGTCCTCCCAAACTTTTACATGGTATCATTTTTCTGACAAAATGTATGTAGAACACCTGTTAAATAATAAGAATTACTTTTTTTTATTATTCCTAGGAAACTGGGGATAATGAAGTTTGCTCATGACATCCAGTGCTTTTTTCCTACTCCAAGGAATTTTTAAGTTAAATTTCTTGCTTAGACTACCATTTAATCTAATAAAGCACTTCACAACCTCTAGTTGTAAAAAAATTATGCGCTATTAAACCAAGAACTACCTTCCAATCCCACAGAGTTAAAAAATAATAATGAAAATTATAAATATTATTTCCCTGACCATTATTACAGCCACATGTTAACATGATTAACTCATGAAATTAAAGACAAACTATAGCTGGTAAACCAAAACTGAAATCAAGTTGCAGAAAGTATCTATTAGAGATCTATCATTCCATTATGAACAGCTGGATCGAATAACACAAGTGAAATCCCAAAGCAAGTTACAACAGTGGCACTGGAAAGGTTTCAACTGCAGTGGCTGGTGACCCTGCCCACAAAGAGCCCAGGGCTGTGTCCAGTGCACCAACAACTGCTGAACAGGAGCCCAAAAGGCAACAGCAGCTGCTCTGTTAGAAGCTACAGGGTACAAGAAACGAGTGGGAGGTAGATGCTAAAAAATAGACTGCATATACCTTTTGGACCTAAAAGTGGTGTAAGGTACGGAAGCAAAAATACTCTATTTCTGAGAAGGACACAACCGAGGATTATTACTTTAACTTACAGTACAGTCTCTTTTCCCTTAAGCTTTCTAAGAGGATAGATAATGGAAATATTAGGCATTATTGGCATCAAATGGCACCATTTTCAAAAAGTAATTTGCTCTAGTGTTTCAACTTATGACAACTGGATAGCAAGTGACCCTTGGGTACATGTCCAGCAAAAGAAAGTACTTCAGATGGTTCACTTTAGCCAGAAAACTACAACAACACTTCAAACTAGGGCATTAAATTTGATTCTAGAATGTCAAACAAGACAACTGTGGCTGGCAATCCTCTCAGAGGTGGGTTTAGGCAACCTTTAATTAGTTTAAGGCACCCTCAATGTACATTTTGACTATTAACAGTTAGCTATTGAACTGTTTTGCAGACTGTCAAGATGTCAAAGTACAATGCAAACTCTTGTAATTTAGGCACACAGCACATTTTTGCAAATATTCTGACAAAGCTGCCCCGCAAAACTCAGCACAGGCACAAAAGTGTTTGTTACAAATGACCATTATTTGCATCTGTGAACCATTATGACTAAAATTTTTTCAATCTGCAAAGAATAAGTGCCACAATTACTGGTTTTACAGCAACTTAAATTCCCCCAACTGAATTCATGTACGTGCAGTATTACCATAAATAAACTTCAATAAAAAACAAGCAAAAAACCCCCAAATTATAACTGCAGTGGCAAAAAAAAAAAATCCCAAAAAAACCCAACCACACACACAAAAATTCACTGCCTATAAAAATACCAATTTGGGGGTTTGGCCAGCATAACCTGGTATTCATTCTCACACATGCCAGCCAAACTGGCAGCCACGGATAAATGAAGTGTTACATCAGAGAGCAATCCTTCAGAGAAAACAGTGCAATAGCTTACTGAAGTTCTGATATAGGCTTCAAGTACAGACTAGAACAAGAAAAAGCCCTACAGACTAATTACCACTACCTACAACTCAGACATAGACCCCAGACAAAAATCATCTTGTGACTTCTGTCAAGTGCAGATATTTCATCCTCCTCCACAGCAAGAAACATTTCACAGTGTAACTGTCATTTAAAAACAGCTTTTTAGTCTTTCCTCTTATTCGATACAGTCCTAGTTGCTCTGCATAAGCCTCACAACAAAATCAAACGCTGAAATCTACCTACACATCTGTAATCTACATTAAGTCTTCGCTATTTCCTTCAGCAGTGTCACTGAAACAACAGGGTCACTAAATAACCTACCCTTCAGAAAAGCCTACACGAACGCCTATTTCGTAATGTTTCATCAGTCCCTAGTATAGCCCAGTTAGGATTAAGAAAGAAAACATCTATCTACATCACAAAACTCAAAGCGGTAAGTACATCCTTCCATTAAACACCTGAACAAATTTTCAAGCGGCCCTCAAATACCTTCACAATCACACACCAACAAGTAAAGTACTATTGATGTAGCCACAACATCTCCATGGCTAAACCAGCCCCAGTAAAACAATTATTACCTACAAGATAGAGAAGAAAAATAAATTCAGCATGAAACGAAGGGATTTCTTGAAAAAAAGAAAAATCTACAACACCCTTTTGAAGGGTGACAAAATAGATTTACAGAGCATCACATCAGCACACCTGAGAAATGTGGAACATGCCAATTCCTTCAATAGGTATCTTTCCAGCTGCAGGATGGCACTGGATACCTTTGAGGAAAACTCTGCTGTCTTTACTGTGGCACTTCCATTAGCCACCTTTGCCTGTCATCTCTTTGGCAATAACAGTGATGTTTGATTCTGGTACAAATAAATATTTAAATGTAAAACACGTTGTAGTACAGTTCAACAGTCATAGTAGTAAACCTTTCTTTGGTATCAAAGACATTGAAAAAAATCTGACTAAGCTCCTAGACAGTGGAAAAACCACACAAGGTAAACTCACCAAAAGCAAGCACCAAACTGATTTGTTTCCTGAAAAGAAGTAACTGGACTAGAGAAAAAGACCATCAGCGTTTGCCATGTGTGGTCTTTAGGTTCTATGAGAGACTTTAATTAATGGAAGAGAGTACACTTCAAATTTGTGAATGACATCAAGATTGGAAGGATTTTTTGCATTATGCAGCACTGAATTGGAAATAAAAACACTAATAAACTTAGTAGAAAAACATTCTATGAAAACGTAATGTGACATTTATAAACAACAACAAAAATAAAAGCATGGATAAAAACGGAGAAAAGCAGCAATCTGGTAAGAAACAATCTAAGTGAGTCATCACTATGAGCAGAATTCAAAAATGTCAACATTATTCAATATGTTAGCAAGAATATTAGAAGACAGACACAGCAGGTAATAATTCTCCCTTGCACTGAAGTCACAGTGCAAGTACTTTATCCAGTTTAAGTACCACAAATACAAGCTAACAGAAGCCAACACAGACAGCAATCAAACATTTGGAACTCCTGATCTGAGAAAAACAGTTACAAGAACTAGATTTATTTACCTTAGGAAAACAGAGAGGGCAAATTAACAAGTCTTCAAATACATAAAAGCCAAAGGCAATAGTCAACTGTCCTCTATGCCCACAGTAAATAACTACATTCAGCCGGTTTTGATTTCTGGATTTTTTTATCCTGAACAAGTTTAGTTAGATATTGGAGGGGGAAGAAAGAAAACTAAGCACCAAAAAAAGTAATTTAGATAGACTGGAAGTCCTGTTACCACAAGTTTAAGAACTAAGATGTAAGTTTATTTCCCTCTGCTTCAGAGCTACTGTGTCTTCCAAGATCCTTACAAATCTCAGCATTTTTATAGCTCATGTATGCTATTAAACTACGCATCTTTATCAGAGGCCTGACACAGCTTTGTGGTCTCTCAATATACAGTAATATAAACTCAAATTCTCACCACACCTTGAGAAAATCTGGTTTTCTCCACAGATTCCACTCCCAACCCAGAACCGTCTCGCACTGCTCTTCTCAGAGCAATATATTAAGCACAGTGACAAATGCCACTCATTATCACTCTGTCATTGCAACAAGATCCCAGGTGAACAGCTTATAGAATGAAAGCCACCACCAAGGATAACACTTCTCAACTGGACAACAAATACTCCCATATCAAGCCAGACATAAAAAAAAGGTAGAGAACTGCAAAGGAAGGAATCCCAGCATCAACCTTTTTACTGATAACCAGGAAGTGTCAATATGCCAACTCTCAATAAAAGTAGTTGAGATACGAGATTATTTTTATCTTAGTACAAATAAAATCTCTAAGCCACCTGTTCTGTCAGGTCAAGAAGACAGGCAACAGATTGTGCCCTCCATGCCTCCATCAAGCTGTGCTTATCACCTACATGCGTTTCTACTCCAATACTACTGCAACATGTTATAATACTCCATGGCTATTAACAGACTGCTGCTTCAGGTAGCTTCAAGAAAAAAGAAGAACTAAAGACAAAGTTTCTTTTTGTGAGAAAGTACTTTCAGAAAATGAAACAAACTAATGTCAGGAAAGTCTGCCACACCTTAAAGACAGCAGGCAGCCAGAATTTAAATACAAGGCAGAAAGTTTTACTGATGTAATAAACTATACAATCAAATTTCATAACTTGCCAATATAGTACACAAAAATTAAGACTGTGCACCATGCAATACCATTGCTAATATGTACTTTATATGGCTGTATGACAGCTGCAGACTAACCTACCCAGAGGTAGGTTACAACATACAGAGGACAACACATCATCACACCCAAACTTCTCAAAGGAAAATGCACTAGCCTTCTAGTACTAAGGGGAAAGCATTTGATAGTTAATGTCGGCAACAATCTAGAAAGCCTTGTCTTGTCAATCATTCCTAAGGCAAGGAAGATAAGATAGCGCTCTCCTTTTCCAGACTAATGAATCAAGTAATAAATTATTTTGCAAAGCCCAGGCACAAACCATATTCAAATACTCCAAGACTATCTTATAAGCAAGAATTAGGCAACAGTTCTCACTCCTGATTTGGGGCTGCAGGAAAAGGCAACCTGTCCAAAGCATTAATGCATCATAATTTGAACAATAAGTTTTGAACTATTACCTCTATTACTATATAAACTCACTCCATGAAGAAGAACACATCTAAAATAATAGAAAACACTTCCTTTATCACCTATAACCCTCTTAGCAAAATTAAGTCAACAATCCCCCAAGAACAGATCACTCTGACACTGACTTAAGGACTTTGTAAGGCAGTGGATCCAAGTAGACAGTTCAGGCCACTGAAGGGTGTAGTGCTTCCCAACCATTTCCTTACTCTTACTGTACCTGCTAATATTCGACCCCAAGATGAAGCAGCTCAACTCACTAAATCAAGAGAAAATATGAACTGAAAAACAACTACTTTGCTGCTGGTTTAGCAAGCTGAACTAGCTCAACCAGAGATTGAGCACTGCCAAAGACAAGGAGATAGGAGCACACTGCCAAGAGGATTCTACACTGCTAGACCATTGTTTACAGCTCTTGCTGTATCAGTTGAGTTCATGAAAATATATCCCTGTGCTTAACAAGAGATCATTGCACACATCTAACCTCAAAGGCAAAGTTATGGAGGATGGAAAGGGAAACCCCACTGACACTCAGTGCAGCTGAGAACAATTACACAGATAATTCCATCACAGTTGAACTTCTCCTTAATAAACTACAGGTTAATTTCTTTTTTCAGTGGACCCAACTTAGAAAACAGCAGTTTTCTAGAAGCCTGTATTGCTTTATGAATACAAAGAAAGCAGCATGAGTTTCATTATAAAAACAATGCACTGGTTCATCATTGATGTACTTTCTATGACACAGAAAACATGAAACATGGTAACATGTTTCATGACAATAGTAAAATTAAGTAGTAACATAGAAACACTAAAAACTCAGCTTCACTTTTAAAGAGGCAAAGAACAAAGTTGGGAGAAAATACCTTCTTGCTCCAAAAAGTCTCTAAAGACAGCTTGAAATGCTGTCCAAAACTCTCTCTTCTCTCTCTACCAAACTATTATCACTGTCTGTTTGTACTCCAGTCTCCACATCACTGTCCTGAATGCCAGATGTAACTTCTCCACCAAGTGTTTTGGAAAAAGGATCAAGGTTAAAGAAACATCCTTGGAAACATTTATCTTTGTATAGGTTAAATATCTAAACAGAACACATACATCAGCAGTTCGCTTAGAAAGGTGACATACAAACTAGTTGTAGCAGATGCAATGCATTTAGGATTTACAAGAAACTAAAAGAAGAAAGATTAGCTTTCAAGTGGTATATTTGACTCAATATTACATTATTTATTCTTAAGTGCCATTCATGGCTTAAGTGTTACTCTTCCTTGGTGTGTCCTTGATCTGCAATGGATTACTGATACAAGAATTATCTCAGTATTTAACAGATATGGTTACTTAAAACAAAGTCCTAGTGGTTCTTTCACTCCTTTTAGGAAAAATATACCATTTTCTCATCAGGAAAAGTGGCAGACCTTAAAAAAACCAAAACAAAAAACAAACCACAAAATCATAGCCAGCTGATACATTCACACAGCAGAATTTCACTAAATTCAGTTCAATACTCTAATATGCCTTAGCCAGAATGAAAATCATAGTCTTAAAGTAAACAGGGAAAAATTTTTTAAGAGATACTTAAATAATTGGGAGCTAGCAGCTAAAGCTGACATTATCAGAATCTGTGTTGTTCAGAGGATCACAAATAGGTTGGTCTTGAACAGATCAAGTCCCTCTCCCCTTCCTGTCCCCACAAACAGGAAGGCATGCAGAGCTTGATAGTTCATCCAGTTTAAGGCAGAATTACATACTGTCCATTTAGGCAACAACAGCTCTCTTCCCATTATGACAGACACAAGAGAGAACTTCTGATTCTGAAAAACTCAAATGATCAGTTGACAGGCTGTAAGCCCATTCCTATGTCAACTCTGTACGCAGACAAAACAACTACTTCCAAGTGAATAGTTTCAAAATAAATTCCAAAGCAGCAAGTATTGCAGATTTAAGACAGACCATCTTTCCCATTCTCATTTAAAGCATTTTCCTTGAGCATGATTCAATTTATTTCAGCTCTTTCTCTAGGCTGATTTTACTAATGTATTGCATGTATAAAATATATAGTGTTATTTTAAATTGTCAACACTGTAAAAGGTCATTGACATGAATTCTGTTCTAACAGTGTTTATGTCTTACGCTATCCACAGAAAAAAGCATTTCACACAGTAACAGGTATAAATGCCTCAGAGTTCAGAGCTCACAATCTCACAAACTTAAATTTCTCAGTTACTCAGCTACCAGTAACTTTCAGCATAAAAAAAAAAAATATTCAAATACTCAACTCAAAGCTATTTGAGTAATTTGAAATAATTATTCCATTCCCTATTTTCAATGGCATTCCAGGCTTTAGATTTTTATTTTTCAGAAGTGTGGCAAGAGATGACTAAGAGAACTTGCAAGAATCACATGTACCATTACTAAACTACATAAAGGCCTGCTCTGTGAGTTGAGAGAACTCTGCAGTTACTTTGCATGGAAAAAAGGAACCTAAGAGATACCAGAACTCAAACAAGCCAATAATTCAGGACATAGATTTACAGAGACATTGCTCCCCACAATACCCTGTAAAGATAGCAACTGTTTTTAAACAGCAAATAGCTTGATGTGAAATACTCCTTGTATTGCTTAAATGCTTAAAGAAACTATTGCCCAAACATTATTTGAAACATAACTCGACTACTAAAACTCATTAAAGGGTGAAACTAAAATATACACACATACTTTTCCATGTAATTATACAGGACATATCAGATCTGTTAGGTCACAGTCAACAGATAACCACGTAGACTTTATTCTCCTGTTGGTGCTGACATTTTATACAGAGGAGGAGTGCTGGGGCAGTAGCTTAGGACACAGCAGATTCAGGCATAATTCCTTGCTCATCCACAAGCTTCCTGCACAGCCTCATGTACGTCTCTCTAGTCCCCTGTGCCCTCATCCCACTTTGAACTGTGGGCAAAGAGCAGGAACATTTCAAGGTGCTCACATTATGGCAGCTGAGGCTCAATCACACAAAATAACAACCACCCACTTTTTGAAACATAAACTAGAAAGCTGACAATCATTATATCTCTGTTTATGTTTATTAGGAGTGACACACGTTCACTTGACACAACAAATCCCAAATTGTTCTCCAAATCCCGTAAAATCAAGGACCTTAAGAAACAACAATTGTTATGAACGATTTGTTCAAAATATGGTGACCTGAGAGATCAAATGCATGCGCTGTCCTGCATCCAAGAACAATAGCTAAGAAGTGTATCTCTCTCAAGTGCATCAAAGGTTCTGTCCTGCAAAAGCAACTTTCTCTCTGTTAATTATATGATATTTACGAGTCAGCTCACTGGACCGCTCCCATTTACAAACAACCCTAAAATCAGCCAACACTTCCAAGTCACAATAAAGGCCTAACATTGCAGTGGACGCTTCAGCCCTGCAGCCGAGGCTAGAGGGACCCTGGAAGCAGGGATTTGACACCACCGTAATCACAACAGGCATTAGCGCGTCCACCAAATTCTGACCTGAAGGAGGCCCAGGGAGGGAAAGCCAACCCTCATTCCCGCACGATGCCCGGCGGCCGCATCCCCGCGCAGGCCAAGCGCGCACGGCTCCCGGCGGCGGCTCCGCATCTGGGGCGGCCCCCGCACCGCCCCCGGCCCGGCCCGCGCTGCCCCTGCCCGGCCGCTCGCTGTTCTCTCCCCCGAGCGACGCGGTCCCCGCGGGAGGGGCGGCCCGGCCCGCTCTGCCCCCCGGCC
>VWZG01005100.1:154318-175017 GCA_013396735.1 Grallaria varia
TGGTCTGTGGAAAGGGCGGGGCTCGGGCGGGTCCGGCCGGAGGGGCCGCGGGGCGATGCGGGACTGGTGACATCCCCCGCTCCGGCGGGGTCAGCGCAAAGGGCACGGCACGGGGCTGCATCCGGGCGGCTCTTGGGTGTCTCCAGGGAGGGAGACTCCGCACCCTCTCCAGTCGGGCTGTCCCGGTGCGCGGTCACTGCGCAGGAAAGCAGTTCTTCCTCATGTCCAGTTGGCGCTTCTGTGCAGCACTTTCTGCCCGCTGCCTCTTGTCCTATTGCCCGGCATCGCCGAGAAGAGCCCGGCCCCATCCCCTTGGCAGCCTCCCTTTAGATATTTATACACACCGATGATGCCCCCTCTCAGTCTGTCCTCCAGGATGAACAGCCCCAGCTCCCTCAGCCTGTCCTTGTACGAGAGACGCTCCAGCCCCCCAGCCATCATCCCCGTTTCCCTCTGCTGNTGCATCCGGGCGGCTCTTGGGTGTCTCCAGGGAGGGAGACTCCGCACCCTCTCCAGTCGGGCTGTCCCGGTGCGCGGTCACTGCGCAGGAAAGCAGTTCTTCCTCATGTCCAGTTGGCGCTTCTGTGCAGCACTTTCTGCCCGCTGCCTCTTGTCCTATTGCCCGGCATCGCCGAGAAGAGCCCGGCCCCATCCCCTTGGCAGCCTCCCTTTAGATATTTATACACACCGATGATGCCCCCTCTCAGTCTGTCCTCCAGGATGAACAGCCCCAGCTCCCTCAGCCTGTCCTTGTACGAGAGACGCTCCAGCCCCCCAGCCATCATCCCCGTTTCCCTCTGCTGAACCCGCTGCAGGCTCTCCACACCTCTCTCGAATTGTACTCTCAGAACTGGACACAGCAGCGCGGGCAGGGCCTCACCAGGGTCACCCGAGGGGGTGGCACCGCAGGGTGCGGGGGACAGAGGAGAATGGGGTGTGAGCAGGGGCTTCGGAGGGGCTTTGAAGGCCCATAGGGACCTGCTGCCCCACGATGGGGTGAGGTGGTCCCTGCCACCGCCAGAGGTGCCGATCGGAGCTGGGAGGTGTCCATGTGCGTGTGCTGCTGCAGTGCCATTTGTGGGCTGATGGCCCCAAGGTGGCCGCCCCTGTTGGATGCGGTACCTTCATCCCTCCAGCTCTGCACCAGCCTCCAACCTGCCAGGCCGGGGAGTTTGCCTCAAGTGTTAACCTGAAAAACTGGTTGTCAGTTCTGATCATCCTGCAGCCTCGGAGCCAGCTGTGTTGCACGGTGAACCAGATCAGTGTCAGACGAGGGTGGCACAGGGTTGGAAAGGATTGTATTCACTGGGCAGGGAGCCAGGACTGTTTCTTCTGACAGCAGTTGCTGCAGAAGATGTTTGTCTGACTGCAGCCTTATGATTGACTCAAACTGATCTAAGACTGATCCAACTGTAAAACAGGGCTTTGACCTGTCCTCTGTCTTCAGGTAGGTATTTCTATTACCTCCATTGCATCAATTCTACTAATCATGCAACCAAAGGGTGAGTCAGATCCACTTGAAAACTAACACACACAAAGAAATTATGGGTTCTCAGGGAAGCAAAGTGTTGATCAGCAACCAGGCTGATCCGATTCATCACAGAATTGCTGGAGCCAAAATAAAGAAGGAGTTGTGAATGTGCAACTAGGGGAAGATAAGCAGCACAGAGCTAATCATCTTATATTAACAACAACAACTACAAAAAAACTTTCAAGGTACAGTTTCCTGCTGTAGCTGTGTTGGTCTCATGTGGCTGCTCCCAAAGGCATTGCCCTGCTTTCTTCTTTCTGGACTGTGACTATCTGCTGCTTCTCCAGCAGCAGTGCTCATCTGAACTCACAAAGAGCCATTTCTGAAAGATAAATGGATAGAGAATTTAAATCCCCACAAATGTGAAACAAACAGGGTTAAATGAAAGACAGTGACTATGTAAGGGAGGGGGCAGGAATGTACAGTGGAGCCCGAGGGGAGCAGGACCTCCTTTTCTTTCCACTAGGTCAGCTAGACTGAAGAAGTCCACTCAGACTCCAGGGGGGCTAAAGGGATTTAGTTTCAAGTCAATTTAGTTCAAAGAGATTTTGTTTGCAGCTAAATAGTCTTGCTGCTGACCATCAAAATATTAGTACAAGGTAGGTCATAAGAGACTTGAAACAGTCAAAGATCTCCAGAACAGCGTATGTATCTGAGTGAATATCTGAACAAGCACAGATAATTAGACTTCCAAAAGGCCAGGTATTGAAGACTTGTTTGAAACTCTTGAGATAAACCCAATCAGTAATAACCAACAGACCTTGTCAGCTTATCTGCCAGCCCTGCCAGATGGTATTGATGACCTCCTAAAAGCATATAAAGTAGGTGAGCAGACCTGCAATTATTTTAAAATTCATCTCAAGAGTGGCTGTTTCATACAGAAATTTCATGAATGGACTTCCAGAGAGAAGGTCAGAATATTTTCAGTCACTAGAGAAGAGCAGAAAGTGCAAGGATCTCTAAATAATAATATTCAAAACAGACAAGGATCTAACAACAACATAATAATAATAATAAAGTGTTCTTCCAAGCAGGCATACTCAGTATGCCTTATTCATTACACACTGACAACATTGGATAGACCACTTTGAAGAAGAAAGCAGGCAACTTTGGTAGAGGGACTGTGTGGAATGCAAATCATACTGAAACCACAGCAGGCCATCCATCACTGATGGAATGAGTGTGATCCAAAGAATAAACAAAGTTAACAAGTAGCTGGTTATCAGCAGTACATGATGGTGCAGAAAGTAAAAGAATTGATGTAGTGTTTAACATTTACAAGAAACATCAATAAAAGCTGCTGAGAGATTCCACACAGAATCCAAGGCAAATATTCATTTGAAAAACACAGCTGCAAGTCACAAGAACACTATTGTACAGCCCCATCAACAATGCTCATCAAATACGAGGGGGAAAAGAGATAAGTCTTATGAAAAAATCCCCTGTACTGCTTGTAAGTTCTTCTGTTTCATGCTAACCAATGATGATAGCTCTGAAATGATCCCATGAGGATATCCCTGGATGAGTTGCTTTTGTATGCACCACACAGCCAGTAAACTGAAGTCAGACACAATCACTGCTGTATTGTGCCTTCACTTCTCTCAAATGTTTTGCCAAATTGGAAAACAGATAGGAGCAAAATCCACTAATGTTAATAAAACAGTGTGGAGATTGCTTTATGCAGGGCATCAATTGGTCCTGCAACTTTTCAGATGTAATATTAATAGTGCTTTTACTGTACAGTTATGAACAAAACTTTTCTGTGCTTGAATTTGAATGCCATCTGTTACTTCCCAAAAAGTGCAACAACTGATATTAGTGATGCTTTTACCAGCTTTTCTGAGACAAAAATAAAAGAGGATGGTGTTTGCACCCGTATTCCATCATGAAAACAGTATCTGTTCCAGCATGCACTGCCTGCAGATTATGATGCAGGAATCAGGAGCCCATCTCTGCACTCTCTGTCAACTATAGTAGGTCTGTCAAGTCTTTCTGGGACTTGCCCAAAGCAATTTAGGCATCTAGTGTGTGACTGGCTTAAGAGTCAAACGAGTCAAAAGCTCTGCAATTCGTCAAATTTTAACAACTTTTGACTGTGTGTGAATTACCCACAGGCAGAGGCTACAAATCTGTGACACATCTGAACTAGGCCAAAGTTTGGTGCTGGTGAGAAGGATGGCATGCAAGTTCCATTTGACATGGGGAGAAGAAAAGAAATGGTAGTGTTGGAAATGTTTCCAAGTACTTACATGGTCTTTAAAGTACATCTAACTTCCTTTCATAATGAGAAAGTATTGTTTATGGCATGGTTTCATAGCCCCTTATTTGCATTAAGAATCTCTCTTTAACCACTGCATACATTTGACATTAAATACATGAGATAATGCATTATGTATTACAAAGTGAAAGGGTGTTATCAAGGAAGTTTCTGCACTGCTAGAATGCATTGCATGTTGTTTGTGCTCTCCTCCCTCCTCAAGAGCAAGACCATGTGAAACATTTTGTTTTCATAGTTGGGGGTTTAGTTACTGAAAAACAAATGGGTATTTTTTAAAACAGACATTTGGATTGAAGAAGGCAAGGAAAAATAAATCTGCTTTGTAGTTGGGATTGGATGAGGGTGAACTCTGTTGTGTCTTTGGAAAATTTAATTCTGCTGTTTGCAACCAGTTCTCCATGAGCTGAGTCCCGAAAAGACTCCCTTACCTCCATAGCCAAGAGTGCTGTTCCTGTCAACAACAGTTACTATCTTGAAGCCGTAGCTGTCCTGGAAATTATGTTCTCTGAAGATAAGACTGATAATGAATTTAATTTAAATTCTATGGAAAATGGGAGAGATTGGTTTGATATGCCTACAAATAGCTTGTGTTTCTAAGACGTGCTACAGCATTACGTACTTCTCAAAACTCCCTAAATATGGAAGATGTATTATCCATACATAGAGTACTGCTGTAATCAGCTGAGGAATGACAAACCTGTGAATAAATAAGGGCTGATGGTTGGCCAGCAGCAACGACTCAACTTCTTACAAAACTGGAATTTCTAGACAGTGTTGCAGAGTGAGAATGTAGTGCCACTGAGGCCAAGAACACTCCTAAATTGCAGTCTTCAATAGACTCTTGCATCTTTGTAACTTAAGAAACAAGTGTTTCAAAATCGTTTTTTTCTTCCATCAGAACCAGCTTTTTCAATCTGCTGGTTTTCATTGGCAAGCTTGTGGTTATTAAATCATGATAATACATTGTTATTGATGGGTGCTGCAGGTCAGCCAAGCAACCTGGATTTGGTGTGAGCAACAGTCAGTTAACAGTCACCCACACAAGAGAAGTGGCTGCCAGAGTGTGATTTAAGAGTCCGTAAGCAGAACAAGAAACAAGGAGAGCTGAGAAAGGTGTCCTTGGAAAGAATAGATTTTAGCAGCCAAGGAGAGGGAAGCATTGCCAGCCTATGGAAAAAAAATAGCTAGTAAGTTCTAAAAGGTGACCAGAATTAGGATCCTTTGAACATTTTGCACTCAAGATGGGTATGTGCATGGATATCTTAAACTTATCCCAGGTTCCTGATCTCCCCCTAGCTGATGGCGAGATCTTTCTCTGTTGCTTTGATATAACCTCAAAGAGGAACTGAAAACTTGTTAGCACATTCTACATTCCCTTATCACCTTTCTCACATCAGACAATACTATCTCAAAGGTTGCAGAGTGCTTCAGAACAAGAATGGCTGGCTGCTTTCTGTCCAGCCAGGAGATTCTCTGTCAGTGTCATAAGCATAATTTCAATTCCATGGCTGGAATGACTGTCTCCAAATTGTTTTAGATGAAGCATTGAAGTTTTAGATAAACGATCGTCTAATGGGACTTTTTATGAGTTTTCCTATAAGCTCACTGAAGCACGGGAGCTTTGGCTATAGCATGGGCTGTTCGTTCAGGGCTGGTCGAATCATGGCACATTTAAAGAAATGAGAGCTTATTTCCCTGAATTATGTGCTGGCTCCATTCTGGTCATCACTATGCGCTGGCTTCATAATGGTCATATGGTCATTGATTTTCATTTGCACGCCAAGAAGGGCATAAGTTAAATTCACAAGTCTTTGCCACTCATCTGGTGTCCAGGACTCACTCATATCAAGGAACTGGAAGATTCTGTGTAACCGTTTAGACAAAACTTCCCAATACAATTTTTTCCATCAAAGTGGTACAATTTTTTTTAAGATGAGGGTTTTGTCATTTACAAGGAAGCGAGAGGTTAGCTGAGGAGGGTGGGTATTTATTGCTATGACACATGTGTTCTTCATCATATCATACGTACTTTACAATTTCATCACACAAAAAATGTAGTTAATCTTAAAAAATTATCAGCATTCAGGCTTTCAGCAGCCTAAGTGGCTGTCTAAATGGAAGCCTGACTTTCTCCATGCATAATGAGACTTGCTCAGTTTCTCTCTACTCCCTTTCTCTTGCTGCATACATAAAGCAAGTGATGGGATTGCTAAAGAAACATGTGGTTTAAATGATTACCTGTGCAGAGTAGGCTCTTGGGTCCCTGCTTTTCTGGTTTATCTGAAACTTCATCCTTATCCAGCTCACACAATATTATGTTCTTATGTAACATGCACTTACTAGTAATCATGTAATCAAATATGCACATTCCTGTGACATTCCTTCTCTTTCGCCTCTGTCTTTCTATGGCCAAGTGCTAGGTACAACATGATTTATCTCATTTTCCAATAGCCACTCGGTTGGTTGAGTTCAATGCCATCTGTTTGTTCACTGTCATTTTTATTTTCATAAGTAATTATAACATGCTAAAATCAAATATAGGGTAGATGCATATTAAATCTTCATGTATTTTCATCTCTTTCAATAGTAAAAATTATAGAATTGCTTCTTAAACACATGGTAAAATATAGAGAGCACCAGTCTGACATCTTTCACAGGCAATTACTTTCAATTTTCAAACACTGACTTCCCAATTCCATGATTTGAACAGACAAGGACATTTGATGGATACACTGGCATGCAGGGATTTTTTTCTTGGTTTTTTTAACAAGTTAACTAAAACTTTACTGTGATATCTAAATATGTTCAGAGTCTCTACATGAAACTAAATTTGTGGGATGGACTTATGTGACAGGAGCAGTCTCTCTATCAGTGTACCATAGGAAAAGGGAAAGCTGTAGACATTTTTAAATAGGCTGATTTTTATAACTTTCATTTGTGTTTTTATTTGAACATAGAAAAAAGGATAATATCTAGGAATTGAAGTCAATACATACCTTCAATTTTTATATATGTGTTTTTATATTTTATAGTTGTTTAGAGTTTCAAATGGGTCTGAATTGTGGGTCATCTATGGCCACCACCTGCATCTCGAATGCTTCCATCAGTGCTGCCTCCGCACTATCCTGAACATCCACTGGTCTGATTACGTGACCAATGTGTCTGTCCTTGAACAGGCAGCAGTCACCAGTATGGAGGCCATGCTGCTGAGAACGCAGCTGCACTGGGCAGGGCACGTCTCCAGGATGGAGGATCACCGCCTCCCTAAGATCGTGCTCTATGGTGAACTTGCCACCAGCTGCCGCGAGAGAGGAGCCCCGAAGAGGAGATACAAGGACGCTCTGAAACAATACCTCAGCCTTGGCCATATTGACTACCATCAATGGTCCGCTCTGGCCTCCAATCGGAAGGCATGGAGACACACCATCNGCTTTAAAAAAAGACTTTAAAATAAGTAAGCCTGACCTAACCTACAGATTTCCTGAGACAGCTACTAGTTTGTGGGGTTGTTGAATAGTTAAATGTATCAGTCATGGAAAATTAATGTAACAAAGTGTATATTATAAATAATGGACTCATTGTAAGGGGTTAACTTAAAAAATCCATACAACTTTTATAAGGCTAAAACTTCTATGCCATATACACCAATATGTACTGCTCTCTCTACCCGTCTCTGCATTTTTTCCAGTGTGACTTCCATAGACGATATTTATATTTGCTGTATTAGCCCCATCTGGTGAATTCTAACAGCATTGCAAACTGGACAGACCTGGTGCTGCACTCTCATGTCCCAGCTCTTAGATGGTGGTAGGGGACTCACAGAGACCCTTATCCCTGCCACTGCACTAATAGCACAAGCACTGAGGAGGAATCCTCATTAGTATATCATTAACATACTTCCTAAGCTTCTCTTTGGCTTTAATGGGCTAATCTTACAAGTCAGGGTGCTACTGTCTCCATTTGCCCTCAGAAACATGAACAGCCCATCAGTGTACTTTGGTCACCCCCCATTCACAAATAGAGATATCTTCCACTTCTGCTCCTTGTGCTGTTTGAGCTGAGGAAGTGCCGGGGTGGTGGAATCAGCTGCTCCTATAGCCAGGTTACCTTTAAGATTCTTTCTGAGAAGGGCTGTGGTCCACTTTCTGTACTTGCAAAGGGATGCAATTATAGACCTATCAATTAGTTCATTTCAGAGCAGCTGTCAGTGGATATGGTAGTGGACATGCTCCACGTGGCCCTGCTTGGGCAGAGGGGGATGAGGAGACCTCCAGAGGCTCTTTCCAACCTCAAACGCTCTGTGATTCTGAAAGTCTATCCTTAACATTATATTTTATATTTGTGCTATATCTATATATCAATGTTATTTTTAGTAGGTAATGTTTTACTTAGCTTCTGTAAGAATAAATTATTATAAAAGCTCTATTGAAGTGCAGGATCAGGATCACAGTTTCTAAACAAGAA
The DNA here is from genome assembly GCA_013396735.1 of Grallaria varia. NCBI lineage: Eukaryota > Metazoa > Chordata > Aves > Passeriformes > Formicariidae > Grallaria > Grallaria varia. Next base: position 162,592 of record VWZG01005100.1, read on the forward strand.
ATGAGGTGGCTGCTTGCCTCTAATACATGGAATAGCAAACCCAGCCAGCCTTTGATAGATGGTAAGACACTCTCAGTGCCTGTCTTGATTTGCTCCATGCCTAGAGTCTTGCTGGGTTTCCCTCTACTCTCCTTGTCTAAACCAAGTGATGGTCTGATTTTGTTTTTTAAAAAGTGTGGTTTGAAGGTTACCAACATAAATTCTGCAGAAAGATGAGTGATGGCAACGATTCTTTTACTGCCAGACTGAGCTGATGAAGATCAGTTGCTCTTCTAATGTAAGCTGAGATGTAGCTGCAGTATGTTTCTTTCCATCACTTCCCTGTGGAAAATTCAAACATAATCTCATCATAATCTTTCTAGTCAGTTTAAATTATAATTTATTCTATTTCTTGTCTTCTTTCCTTCCCACAGCTGTGACAGGAGAGAATTGTGGGCAAAATAAAACCAGTGAGTAGTCAGACACAAGGGTCTTGTGGTCTTTATTCAAATGAGGTGAATAAAGGGGGCTGTTTAACCTCAACTTAAAAAGGAACATGAAATAGGAACTTATCTCAAATAGGAAATCTTAATCTTTAGGTGGTTTCAAACTTGGTTTCTTTTAAATGATCAAGAGGAGGAACTTTACACTATAACATGTCCCTTCAGTAAAATATGTTTCCTTACAGTATTATTCTGACTTGAAGGGATTATAAACAAATTTATATTAGTCTCATCATTATACCAACTAAGCCATTATCTCTCATTCCATCTGAGAAATTGCAAGCTTATTTTTAAAATTATAGAACTACCTCAGAGTATTCCTGTACAAGTAGCATTTCAGTTAAAGGAGAGTCAAAATCTTAGCTATTGTGTCATAACTGCAAAATTTTATCTCTGGGATGCCTCAGAATTTACATGAGAAATTAATTTATGATAATAAATCAAACCTGGTCATGACTTTTCTTTCTTTATAATGGAATCTAACATGACTACATTAGAAATCCTGCTGATTTCCTCTTGACTATTCATCCTATGTTACCGTCATCTTAAGCAAGAAATAAAAGAGAAGTGAAAATATACACTGGAGTATTACTGATATATCTGGAATAATAATTATATTTCCCTGTCCTATGCTCTCAAGACAAATTATTTGTAATTTTTCACTCAGTTTAAAAATACATATGCCACAGTCAAGTGTATATGTGGTTATACGTGCAGTGAAGTTTCAGCCCTATTATAGAGTCTATGCAAACTGAAGATCAGCTCAAGGGTGAAGAGAAGACTCTTGTCTTCCAGGCTGAAATAGTTGCTCATCAACACTTTCTATTCCGGCAAGAAATACTTTCTGAGGGAGGCAATTAGCAAATCATTGGTTGCAAGTAATCTGGCTAATAATGTGACTCAGCCTCTAAAACACTGCCTTAGATTCTTAAGCACAGCCTGCAAATGTTCAAGCCTTCTGTTGTGATCTCTGGACAGAATCAGACTTAAGGCTGTGACTGATCTGACCAAGCTGAATTCTGGGAATGACTGACCCGGCAAGCACAATTGCACTCTGACCATCATGGATTCAGGCACAGGATGACCAAAGCTGACCCCATAATTATCGTGAGGTCCAGCAGCAGAACTTCCATGGAAACATTGCTCGTGCTGGTGTCTCTGGGATTAGTCAGTTTGGGGTCAGCTTCTCTGGCTCCCTGTTTGCAAATGTGACTGTGGTCACAAAGCAGAGACAGGTAGGATGAATGTCACCTGCATTCCAGGCTTTCCTGCTGTCACCGATAACAATAAATGTTCCTAAGTGGAATTGGCTGTTCTCTGTCTCAAGGCTGCCTACAGTCAAGTGAACATCCTGCAGAACAGGGGGGAGCACAGATGCACAGTCTGATGTGTCTCTTACCTTGAGCAGCAAATTTGCCTGGCTGGGTAATAACCATTGACTGAACTTTGTATAGCACAGAATGAATGTGTACCACACAATACAGCACCCCTGCTGCATTTCATTTTTAGTATGTGTAACATTTAAAGGAAAAGGTCAAACTTAATGAATTTCTGCATTATAAACCCCCTCTTGCAGTTCATATGTTGTACTGCTGTGCTTCATGAGGGTTTTGAAAGCTGGAAACAGTACATAATACATTGAAATAGTATAATTGCTGTAGTTGTTGCATTTGCTGGAGCACAGAATAGGTATAAAGCACCAGTTCAGCACTATCAGGAAATCAACAATTATAAGAATTTCATATTACAATTATATTAACTCTTAATTTCAGAAAATGGTCGCTGTTCAGCCATTTGTGCTGTCACTAATACTCAGGTATTTCATTCATGGGGAACCCCATGACTGTAGAACAAAGATTATCCAAAACCTGAAGGAAGACCAAAGAGAATATTTGGAAGAAAGGCAAATCAAAGAAATTGTGAAGAAGCATTCTCAATTCATCAGCTATCCAATTACACTCTTTGTAAGTGCCTTGTTTGAGATGCTAATAGTACATGCTTCGAAACACTAGTTGCATACCTAATATCCTTGCATCATCCCCAGATGCTACTAGTACAGCATTAACTAAGCTGTCTTTGTACTGTCAGCATTAACACTTATGAGAAGGACTCTACATTAGTTGTGTGGTAATGTCTTGGTTTGCTTTCCTACTGAAGTCTTTAAGACTGACTACTGCCTATGTAGGACAGAATTATGCCACTTATCAGTTGAATCGACATGCTGAGCTTCCCATTCACCAAGCCAGAGGAAGTCTTATAAAGATAACATTTATCTTTAGAGAATATGGTAAGACACAGTCCATGCTTTCCTTAAAATCCAGACTATTTGACAATGAAAACACGTTTGTAGCTGAAGATCCTAATTATGCAGGTGAAGAAATAAACTCGTACTACATTTCATGCTGATATATCCTAAAGTTGTACATTTGGGGTCAAAGAAATCTCCTGACATCTTTAGATATGCTTACAACAGTATTAATTAATTAATTCTGCAAAACTGCGAAGCAGAGCTGGGAATACTTCTCATACAACCTGTAATTTTGTTTTTTCTTACAAAGGCAGTGACAGGCAGGGAAGTTCATAAAGATGAAAATAACATGCTAATTAAATAATACAATGGGAATGTGAACATAGAAGTTTCTAGAGAAAAGAATGGCCCACTAATTTTCTGTCTTGGACAACTAAGGAGAAGAAAACCAAGTCATCATGGTTATTTTTGGTACAAATTCAAATCTGTGTTTCTGTCAGATGAAACAAGCTTGAACAGTTCTACAGAATGACAGGTAAGAGAGAGATTTCATTTTGAACAAATGGTCTGAGGAAACACAATTTTGGGTGAGTCATGAGAAAGAGCAGCTATGCTCTGCAGAAGAAGAGCTGAAAAATCCCTCCTTACTATCCCAATGCTTTAATGCCCCTGCCTGCAATTTAGCTTTGTAGATCTCCTGTGAAGGACAGCAAAAACAAGACATAGAAAATGCCTTCTGTCATATTTTTTTTCGTAGTTCTATTTTATAATAAAGAACTTCCCTAGTTAAATTTGCTGCTTTTATTTTAAACACTACACATTTGAAAAGTAACTTGAATTTGACAAAATGAAAGTACTTTCACTCTCCCAGACATATCCAATCCAAATAAAGCAGAGTTGAAGAAATCCTGGTCTGTCAGCATCTGAAACAGTTTTGTCAATCACAAGAGCCATTGCAACTCCCACAGAGCTGAAAGAACCATTCTGGAGGGGGTTTCTTCCTTCTTTTGTTGTGCCATTGATGAGGGAAAAAAGGCAGAGGTATCTCCTAGTAAGTATTAACCAGCATCGCTCTGGTGAAGAAATAACCTGGTGACTTCTAGTGCCTGTAGCCTGTCCTACTTTCACAGTGCAGAGCAGCTGCATTATACTGACCTGCACATTAACAGGCTAAGAATACCCTTGGCTCAGCTGAGTGCAAAGCAGGATTTCAGTATAAAGAGCCAAGTTACATCAGAAGATTTGCCTCAGTATGGCAAGAAGCATCCCCATGAAAGATATGAAAACAGACTTTCCCTCTAATTCACTCTGCCTGGTTCCTGTGGCCCACAGATAAACATGTATATGATTAATCAAGTACTTACACAGCTCCTGCCAATATTTCTCAAGTACCTACTCACAGTTAGCTTTAATCAGAGTATCTTCCTGCTACTATTCTTTTTTTCAGCGTTCTTTTGTGGACAGGAAGCTGGGATTCAGAGTTCTCCTGTTTTTTCACAAGAAATAAAACTTTTGATCTGACACAGCAAGAAAATAACATTAAAGTGTGCCTAAGCAGAATGTTCATCATAGGTAACTGAAGCTTTCACCTGTGATTATCTGAAAGCACTCCAATAATTTTAATGTCTTGTCTTTTTCCTTAACAATATGTCACTAATACAATGAAAGTACTGCCTGAAATGTATCTACCAACCATGTACCAAAGAGTCTACCCAGAACATATGGACAGATTAAAATTAATTTCTTGCCTTTTTCTTTCAAAGTAAACTCCAAAGTAAGGACTATATCCTATATTTGAAATACTAGGAAGAAACAGCTTCAAGGACATCTATTTTAAAAGCTCACAATCTCCCTTCCTGAGAAATGTGGAACCTGATCTTGCAGATTTTTCAAATTTCTGTGACTTTTAATACCTTTGTTGACGGATGTTCATTATGAAATCTGAACTTCTAGGAGGGTAGCAGACTCATAGTAGAGTCCAGTGATGTTTCACCCCCACTGATTGCCACAGAAATCTGTAATAACAAGGTAGGTCCAAGGACGAGGCTAGAAGTCAGGTCTGCAAGGCAAGACTGGGATCAACAAAGTACAAGGCTGAACCCAGGCACAGCTCAGAAAGGACCAAAGCCAAGAGCCAAGGCTGCCAGGCAGCTCCTAAGATAAGATGGGACACCCCCAGCCAAGGCTTCTTACAGATATTTTTCACACAGCTCTTTTCATACTGGTCAGATCCCAGGAAACTTGGCTGTGCGATACCAGAGCTGCTTTTGAGCTGCAATTCAAACTTAATAATTAACTAAAAGTCCATCCTGCAAATTCTTTCTAGAATCACGTTTATCAGATTAGCACCAATTTAAGCAGTTGTTCCACAAGACTCTTCTCCCCATTTCTGTGCTCTCTTAGAAGTGGAATCGTTGAGGTTATTGCATGCTCAGTATACTCAATAAAAATGTGTGGTTTTTCTAACCTAGTTCACCCTGATTCCAGGTATCATTCCTTAGTAAACCTACTTTCTCAACTCTTTACACAACTAAAATTCCATTCACAACTAAATCTGAAAGTGTTAAGTGATCTCCACATAAGATTGCTCTCATTCTTTCCCTAAAGTCTCTGATATCTAAGGTAAACCTTTCCATGAAGGGGTTTTTTTTTCCTTTGTTTCTAGGAACTGTGCTTATTAAAAAGCAGATATGTTGGAAGTGTTCCTGAAGTAAAAAGGCCTTTCCAACAATTTTTCTTCTTGCTTTTGCAGAAGTCACTACAGCAATTTGATCCCAAAGATATCTATATTAAATAACATAATCTTTATATAAAATCTTTATCTAAAAATGTGTAATCTTTCTGCTTTCCTGCTTAAAATCCAGGACTAGAACTTACTATCTGTCTGTCTATTTAAAACAAGTCAAAAATTCATTTCCTACTATCAATTTTTCTGTCTTCTCCTAATTATCTAACTCCACTCTGAAACAGCATGTGTTCAGTAATTTGAAAAATGAATACTATTTCAACAAGAATGTTAGTGAAGTACAGAATACATGCTTTGTGACATAATTGCCAATAGTATATAGGTTCCTAACTTTAATTAATTGCGATTTAAGATTTTAGAGTCTTCAGTTCTACTGTTCAGAAGGTGCCTCGACAGACAATGTTGCCACCAAATCTACCCTGCACACAAAATCAGGTGTGTAAGTGCTCCAAACATCCCTGGCAGTAAATACGCAACAGCATTTGGCTGTTACATGTTCTGAACCTCCAACCTTTACTGTTATACTGAACCCAACTCCTAGAACTTGAATATACACAGGGAAAAAGTACCAGGTTTATTTCCACGTGTTTTGATGCAGAGGTTCTAATAAGTTACTTTTCTGATGATGTAACTTCACCATTGCTATCATTTTTTAACACCTTCATGCGAAGTCTAGGATTTTATTTGTCTGGGGACTTTTGAGTCAAACCTCCTGCTCTCTGAAAGGGCTTTTTCTCCAAGCCTTTTGTCCTTCTGAAGTAGGATCTATTGAAACTCCTGCCTATGAATAGAACAAAGCTCTTAACTGCAGATAATAAAAGTCACAACTGCCACCATACCATACCTCTTGTCCTCCCTCCAAAACAAACATTTTTTATGCAACTGTTACTGATTTAAGGAAGATTTCTGATTTAAGGGGGTTCTGATGAGCATGTCATTCTACTCTCAATCTCCAAACCAAGAAACTGTGTGTGCCCTGCACTTTTGGTCCCTTGTAAGACAGAGACCGTACACATTTCAGCAAAGAGGTACTGCAGTCGTCCTGCAAGGCTCTGAAAACAAAGAGCAGAACCAGATACTGAAAGACACACTTTTAACTTGGTGGAGGACAAAGTGTCTCGTGTTGCTAAGCTTGCATAGGTATAATGCTTGCTTTGTACATGTAATTTCAGCTAAGAAGTGTATAATTATGCATTTATTCTGGGAAAGTGTAAAACATGATGTAAGGCCTAAAACTACAGAGACAATATCCTTTGTTCCAGTCAGAGGGGAACATTAAGATGAGGACCAATTTAAAATATCAAACTGTAGTGTTATAAATTTAACCAAACCTATTAATTTTGTAAACACCATAATTTTTATGATTTATGATAAGATCAAACAATTCCTCTAATGTTCCATGAATCTAGGCCTTTCCAAGCTCATTCTTTCAGCTTTCTTATGCAGGTGATATATATAATGCAAATTATAACTGACATTTGTTAGTAGTGGAGTTCAGTTTTGGTTCAACAAATATATTCTTGTTCAACAGTTTAAGTGCCTTTAAAATTCCTTCTGAGAGCAATGACTGACAATTTTCACAGTCCCTGACACACACTTAAGAATCATAAACTTTTATTAAAAAAAGGATGTGTACTCACTGCCCTGGGTCCGGGCCATTATTGCTGCCACCTGCAGTTCTACAGTACAACTACATTGTATGACATCGGTTTTGTTCTCTGCCTCTTAAGCAGCTCTTTCACAGCAAAAATATTTCTTCTAAGTGACTTTCGATCCTTCTTTTGTGATCTGCAGATCTTCTGATCACTTCAGCTTCCAGCAAGACATGAGAAAGAATGAAGGAAGACAGTCAGGGAAACAGCTCTAGACATGAAGCTTTGCTCAGCCAGAGATCCCTTGCCAGCTTTACATTTCATTATGATAACACAGACTTTACATACATAAATGTGTTAAAGCAAACTAGACATATATTACCACATCTCTCTACTTATGTCAGTCTTCTGAAATCTACTGTTTAGGCAATTTCAGTCACTGCTGTTTTGTTTTCCTTAAGTAAACCCTGAATTACTGAGATACCATGACAAAAATGTGTCAGAACTCAAACAAAATTAATTTTAAAGCAAAGCTATAAAAGCATTAAGGCTTCTACACCAAACACTCAAAAGTTAGTTAAATGCTAGAATTAGAATTCCCTATGCAAATGTTTTTTAATTTCTTTGTAGCTTATAAAAAAAGTCTTATTCACCAACACAGAAGTCTTTGATAGAATCAAGAAAAAACCCAGCTGAATAAAACCCAGTTTTCCTGGGTGTTATTTCAATACTTTGAACATTAAATAAATTCCTTCCAGCCAACTTTCACTTTGTTCTTACAGAATTTTATAACTTCCACATAGCAAGGAGTTCTGTGGAACTGCGTAATCAGAGATTCTGTTAGGATGCAAATGTATATGGAGAACAAGTACTGGCCCAATCGTCAGGAAACCAGCAAATGCAAGGGGAGGCTCCACAGTATGGAATGTCTGGTTTGTCCCAGCTGTGTCCCCTCACAGCTCCGTGTGCCCCTCCAGCCTCCTCACTGGTGGGGCCTTGTGAGGAGCAGAAAAGGCCTTGACAATGTACAAACACTGCCCAGCAATAACAAAAACATCCCTGTATTATCAACCCTGTTCTCAGCACAAAATCCATACTGGCTACTGTGAAGAAAATTAACTCTACCCCACAGCACAACCGTGATTGAAAAATCAATGTATCTTGCTCAGATTTTCCTCCAAAATTAACACAAACCAAGTTTGGAACTATTTTTTTTTGGCCTAAAAGTGAAGCAATACAAAACTGGGATCAGTTAAAATAGGGTAACCATAGGAACAAAGTCTCTATCTTTCCTAGCCCTCAGTGAACAACTGAACAAAAAGAATATGGGGTATTCACCAGTCATGAAGAAAATATTTGTTTTACACAGGCACAGAGGAACTTGGATTAAGCAGAGCCGGGAAAACTTAGATGGTTTGGTATGAGATTACATTTTCCCAGTGCACTTGTTAAACAACTTTGACAAAAGAAATCAGTCTGCTTTTGAAAGCTGAATAACGCAACCACAAAAGAGAAAACAGAATGATGTGACTGCCAGATCAGACAGCAGAAAGGCACATGATCCTGCAGACATATGCAAAACCTTCCATAGGTTCTTTACATGCTTGAAATGACATATATCCCTAAGTCTGAATCACTGGACCCACATTAATCAAGAGATTAGAAAGGAAAATATTTTCTTAAACATCTTGAATGTTTTTATAGAAGTAGCACCCTTAAAATTCTGGACACTTCAAACGGAGAGCACAAAAGTAAACTTAGTAGCATATTACAGGAAAAATGCTCAGAAAGATTTACATATATTGTAATAGTTTAGCAGTTCTCTAAAATATGGAACTTACTTTCATGCAAATAAATGTTAGAAAGCATTTCAGTCAATGGAATCTGAATGTAACATGGTTTCAGCCTAAAAGGCACATACTATAGATCTTATACTATACCAGGACTATTTTTAATCTTCAAAAACCATGAAAGTTACACCATTATGCTCAGGGGTGACTGCCACACTTTATTAGGATAGTGGAAAAAAGCCACTAAGCTGCTTTATGGAAGCAGACAACCCAAGCAGCAGTCAGATCACTGAAATCACAGTCACTGTGCAAAGGAACATGTCATACTCAAAAAAGCCTTTTTGTGCACGTTGTTTTGTAGAAGCATCTGCATTTGAGAGAAAAGGAAAAGAAATTAATTAAGCACCTCAGAATCAAACTTGAAGAAGATACAGACAACAAGCAGCCAGAGTAAGCACCAAAAAGGTGACCCAGACATAAGTGCAGAACTTTCCAGGTGGAGTGTTGGCTGAAATCCAGGTTTTTCAGTGGCTTAGAACCCTGAGCAAATAACCTCACCCTTACAGCTTGATTTCTCCTGTGGGCTGAGCAGCAGCTCATCTATACACCCTTTTATGTTCTTGTTGACACCACAATTAATTTTTCCTTCTAATTAAAATAACCTGCAGGATCCTGTATTTTCGCCAACTGCTTGGATCAGAGCTGCAGCAGCAGGATTTAGAAGGGCAGTCCTGTAAGTCATTGCACCAAAGCAGATACTGATCCAGATACTGCAGAAACTGCAACGAAACAAGCTGTAATTTCAATTCCTTGACATGTCCTACATGATGCTTTATACATGTACTTAATGCAACTCTTGTCAGATGAGTACTGAAAACACCTGAAGACACAACGCTGCAACAAAGTCAAGCCTGTAGGTCCCAGCTCAATCAGATTTCCTTGTCTGGGCCAAACTGCAGGATGACAGATGCCGAGAATATTAAATTCAGCATGAGGATATTTGATTAAATGCATTAATGAATCTAAGTATTGTAATATTTAATTCACGCCAGCCAGTGTATTTCAGGATGATTAACTAGGAGAAGGGCAGGTTAGGCGTATTAAAATTCAATTCCCAAGTCAGACAGATGTTGAACTAGAAAGAAGCCTGGAATACATCCAGGAGCCAACAGAAAATGCCAAGAAGGTGCACCTGGGATGAATTCTTGTTACAGAAACAACATCCATTTTATTCCTCCAATAACTAGCTATTCTTTAGAGCAGGAGATTGTCTAGATTCATGTTACATGGCCATGCAGTTTTAACACGTAGCTTCACTTGGTATTTATGTCCTCAAAAGTGGATCAGCTCCAAGAAGAAAGTTTTAGAAGCCTGGTCTGGAACACACAGGATGCAGAACATTCTCTGGAGACGTGGAAGCTCTGCATTTAACTCCCTGCTCCCAATCAGGTCATTCAGGATGTAAAAATACCCACCCTGCTAAATGCTGCAATCACAGAGTTGCTGGGTATAATGAGCTGTGCACATATCAAAGCCTTTATGCAGGATGTGTAAATGTTTGTATAAAGATGTCTCTTGGGTGTCCTTTGAACAACAACCGAGATTTCCCAGATGAGCTGGCAAAGGCCATGCTCAGGCTGAGAATCCCAGTGGATTTCAGGCTTTGGGCTGTTACAAACCCAAGAGCATAGGCCCCCGCCTCGTGTCTACTATTAGCGCTTAAATCCTTAAGTAACTGCATAGCTATGTAGGTCTGCTGAGCCGCTTGGATTCCATCCCTTGGCTCTTTCCACCCTGCACCAGCGCACAGGCCGAGAGGCACAGGTTTGTTCGGCTCACAGGCTGATACCTGCGGCGTGGGAACCGGCATTGTTTTCCCTGAGCCGGCGAAAGGCGGTACCGCAGCATCCCTGAGCCGTGATTCACCGGGCTACGCCCGCCGGGATCCGGACCGGCCAGCTGGAGCGGGGCGCCGAGCCGCCCGCACTCCCTCCCGCAGCCCCCCGGCCCGCCCGAGGGCACGGCAGCACCTGCACAGCCACACAGCTGAGCAGCCACACAGCCACACGGCCACACAGCTGAGCAGCCACACAGCCACACAGCGGAGCACCCGCACAGCCACACAGCCACACAGCGGAGCACCCGCACAGCCACACAGCGGAGCACCCGCACACCTGCACAGCCACACAGCTGAGCACCCGCACACCCGCACAGCGGAGCACCCGCACAGCCACACAGCGGAGCACCCGCACAGCCACACAGCGGAACACCCACACACCTGCACAGCCACACAGCGGAACACTTTCACAGCCACACAGCTGAACACCCGCACAGCTGCACTCCTGCACACCTTCATACTCGCATGTCTGCACAGCCACAGAGATGAACAGCCACACACCTGCACAACCTCGCAGCCACACAGCTGCACTCTCACACAGCTGAACACCCGCACAGCCACACACCTGCACAGCTCTGCTCCCACACAGACACACTCTCACACACCTTCATACCCGCATGCCTGCACAGCCACACAGCCGAACATCCGCACATCTTCACACCCGCACACCTTCGTAGCCACACAGCTGCACTCCCGTGCAGCCGCACTCTCGCACACCTTCATACCCGCACACCTTCACAGCCACACTCCTGCACACCCGCACTCCCGCAGCGGATTGAGGGTTCAAAGCGGGAAGAGAAGGCGCTGCTGCCACCCTACACCTCGATCCCAAGCCGCTCACCCGGCGGGAGAAGGGGATCCCGGAGTTTTCCAGGCCCTTCCGCGCCGGTCGGGGGGGAAGGGGGGGGGCAAGGGAAGATGGAGGTGGACGGGGAGGATCGGGATGGGGAAGGGGCAGGAGCGGGGGGAGAGCCGCGGCCCCGCCCCCTTCTAGGACGTTCGGAGCGGCGCGCGGCGGTCGGTGACGTCACCCCAGCCGAACCAATCGCTGCGGGCGAAGCGGGACTCGGGGGCGCGGTGGAGGGGGCGGGCAGCTCGCGCGCGCTCGCTCCCTTTCAGGCGCGGGCCGCGCGGCGTCTGTCGCGGACAGCTGCGATTGGCTGCGCCCAGCGAGGCCCCGCCCTCCCGTCCCGGTCGGCCCCTCCCCCCGCCGCGCGGCCCCCCTCGCGCCGGCGGTGAAGGTTCCCGATGGTTCTGGAAGGAGGCGGGTCCCGCCCTATATAAAGGACGCGGACGGCGGGGAGCGCGCAGTAGCGAGCGGATAGCTGGGGGTGTGAGTTGTGTTGCAGCATCAGTCGAGAGAGCAGCGCCCCTTCCCCCTGCCAAGGTGAGCGGTGGGGGCCAAGGGCGGATCAACGCGAGGGAGTATTTCCCAGCCGAATCTCGCGGGTTGGGCCATGGGGCCGAGGTTGCCTGGGGGGACGGGGTTGGGCTGGTGCAGGAGCCGCGTGGCGCAGGACGTGCTGCCTGCTGGACCCCACCAGATCCCCGGAAACGGGGTCGGGGGGGCTCGGAGCGTGTTGAGGCTCACGGTCTGGGTATGGCTGAAAAAGAGGCCGCTGCTCATGTTTCCGAGTGGATTTAGTTAAATTCAAGTTTCTTTCGCTTGAG
>VWZG01005100.1:175555-235953 GCA_013396735.1 Grallaria varia
CCGGCGGGGGGCGCTCTGCGGCCGCTCCGCCCGCGCGCGGGGGGCGGGCCCGGGCGGGCAGAGGCGCTGCTCCTGCGCGGGGGTCGCTGCCGGCGAAACGAGGTGCTAAGGATGAGTTTTGTACTGTGTAAGGCGCAAAATCGGGTCTGTTTGAGCCCTAAGTTACAGTTGTGTGTAGCGTCTCCTTCTGGAGGTGATTCGGTTCTATGTGCAAAGTAACAGGTGGACGCGAAACACACGTAATGCAAGTAGAGACGTCACGGTACTTGTGGGCGATGAGAGGAAATGAAGGTCTTATATTAATTTCTAAAATAGTGGAGGACAGAGGAAAGGTCCTGTGTTAGTTTTAAGTGGTGCAAATCAAAGTGAATGTAAAGCAAGCTTGTAGTTAGTGTCTCACATCTAGTCTCTGCATTCCTTAAAATTCGTGAATTGTTACTGTCCGGAAATAAGATCTGCGGAGCAGTTTTTTCTGTGTTCTCCAGTGCGAAACCACGTGGTTGAAGTACTTTATCTCAGCATACCGTTATCGCTGCCTGCAAGGGGATGTGTGTGCCAAGCTGTTCCGGGATTGAATTTCTACTCCCCTCTCTCCTCACAGATGCCGGAAGCTGTGCAGACTCAAGACCAACCAATGGAGGAGGAGGTGGAGACTTTTGCCTTCCAGGCTGAAATTGCTCAGTTGATGTCTCTGATCATCAACACTTTCTACTCCAATAAGGAAATCTTTCTCCGGGAGCTGATTTCCAATTCCTCAGATGTAAGTACCTGAACTGCTTAATCTGATTCATGATGCAAATAGGACTACTGAAATTCTTAGGATTAGTCAGGGAATGTTAAAGACTGCCTCTTCTCTTACAGGCTCTGGACAAGATCAGGTATGAGAGCTTGACTGACCCGAGCAAGCTGGATTCTGGAAAAGAGCTGAAAATCAACCTGATTCCAAACAAACATGACCGCACTCTAACCATTGTGGATACTGGCATTGGGATGACCAAGGCTGACTTGGTAAACAACCTTGGTACTATTGCCAAGTCTGGCACCAAGGCTTTCATGGAAGCCCTGCAGGCAGGGGCTGATATCTCCATGATTGGCCAGTTCGGTGTTGGCTTCTACTCTGCTTACCTGGTTGCTGAAAAAGTGACAGTGATCACCAAGCACAACGATGATGAGCAGTATGCTTGGGAGTCCTCAGCTGGAGGGTCTTTCACTGTCAGACTGGATAACGGTGAGTGTTAGGTGTTTCTGCTTTGTGAAGGTTCTTGATAATGGTAGGCACTCAGTGCATTGAAAAAGACAAAAGGGACAGATTAAATAGCTAGTACCATTCATGTGTCACATCGGGCATAGGCCCAGCTAATCCCTTACCATTCAAATTGATGTAGCCTGATACGTAAATAAATGCCCAAGTAAATGGTCTATTATATGGAGAAGACTTAAGGTTCCAAAACTAAAAAAAGCCCATGAACCAGACCACTGAGTATCTCCCTCAGTTTACTTGAAATAGATGGGTAGGTACAGTAAGCTTCAGAAAGTACTGCTAAGGCTGTTTCTGTACACAAAGCTTAATTTCCCTAGTGGTGAAAAATGAGTGATAGCATTCTGGGTTTTTTTTTTTTTTAATAGAGTGCAGCGAAGTAAAACCTGTGAACTCTATTCTAGGTGAACCTCTGGGCCGTGGAACAAAAGTCATCCTGCATCTTAAAGAAGATCAGACTGAATACTTGGAAGAACGGCGAATCAAGGAAATTGTGAAGAAGCATTCCCAGTTCATCGGCTACCCTATTACACTCTTTGTATGTATCTTCTTTGAATCTAAATAAGTATTACCACTTCAAGAAATTTAAATTGGTGTCGTGTAAGAAAAAGAAGTCAGTTTTATGAGAGTCAGCTCTGGGTAGATGCAGTTCAGTTAATTACAGATGTATTTTGCAGAATTAGGTAAAAAAATAGTGGGTTTTTTAAGCTAACAGTGGATACACTGTTAGTCTCCAAACCTTTAATTACATCTTGCTGTATTGTTAATGGAAATAAAAAGCAAGAACTACTACATGAGCACATGGAAACAAAGTACTGCTTGTGTCTGAGCACTGAGAATGGAATGGTGGTCCTTTGAGTCCAGTAGGAAAGCTTGACACCACGGTGTTGATGCAGTTTGGTTTTTTTCTAGCTTTGTGAGACTGTGAGGGCTAACTTAGAAAAGTTAATGACTCATCTTACATACAGCTTTCTCAATTCAACTACTGATCTTTTTTGTAGGTGGAGAAAGAACGTGATAAGGAAGTGAGTGATGATGAGGCTGAGGAAAAGGAAGAGGAAAAAGAAGAGAAGGAGGAAAAGACAGAAGATAAGCCAGAGATTGAGGATGTTGGTTCTGATGAGGAAGAAGAGAAGAAGGATGGAGACAAGAAGAAGAAAAAGAAGATTAAGGAGAAGTACATTGACCAGGAAGAGCTCAACAAGACCAAGCCCATTTGGACCAGGAACCCAGATGACATAACTAATGAGGAATATGGAGAATTCTACAAGAGTCTGACTAATGACTGGGAAGACCACCTGGCTGTTAAGGTAAGCTTTTGTCTTCAGGCACAATTAGAGTTGCTCTCTTTGTGTATATTTAAGTTATTAATGTACAGCACTGCAGCTGGAAGCTTGTTAACCATGCTGCTGCACTCTGATCCATTGTTCATTGGCTACTGTAAAGGCTGTGATAATGTGAATAGAATCTGCAGTCAGTCAGTGCAGATGCCATGTCCAGTAGAAAAATACCAATTGAGTTATATGGGTTTGTAGCTCAGTGTTGGAAAGGCCGTGAGCTAAAGGGAATAGATGAGATCTAATGGTCTTCTGTGTGCCTACAGTAGGAATTTTTGTAATTGAACAGAAATACAATGTGACGTGTATGTCAGAAGGAAGTTCTTGTTCCTGCCAGTGTCTTGATTACTGTGTTAATCTGAAATCTCCAGTGGTTGTCATGTGTGTTTGCTTTTGGAGAGCTGTTAAAAGGTTGTTACAGTGGGAACCATGCAAGTTGACTAATGATAATTTTGCTTTGTCACAGCACTTCTCTGTGGAAGGGCAGTTGGAATTCAGGGCTCTCCTGTTCGTCCCACGGCGTGCACCCTTTGATCTATTTGAAAACAGGAAGAAGAAGAACAACATCAAGCTGTATGTGCGCAGAGTTTTCATCATGGACAACTGTGAGGAACTGATCCCTGAATACCTGAGTGAGTATGGTTTTGGGGAAAACATATCCTAAAAAGTTAGGGAAACTGCATAGCTTGTGGTTTCCTTTTGTACTTAAAGAAATTGAGAAGTGGTGGGAGGATTTGAGTCCTAAACAGCTGATAAAGTATCTGAGCAGTTCACGTTCATGTTACTCAGCTCAGTTCATGTTACTCAGAATTCTGTAGAAATCAGAGCCACTTAAGTAGTGACTGATAATGCTGTTGAAGACTGACAAAGGTAATTCTGTCACTTCCCAGATTTCATGAGAGGTGTGGTAGACTCAGAGGATTTGCCTCTGAATATTTCTCGTGAGATGCTGCAGCAAAGCAAGATCCTGAAAGTGATCCGGAAGAACTTGGTGAAGAAGTGCTTGGAACTTTTCACTGAGTTGGCTGAAGACAAGGAGAACTACAAGAAGTTTTATGAGCAGTTCTCCAAGAACATCAAGGTTTGTAGTCTTTCTGATCAGCAGTACTGATACTGGAAGCTGCAGATCCGTGTTAGGCCTGAACTGCTGAAATACTGCATGCAGTATTTACCTAAAGGAACCATTAGTAGTGGGTTTTTCTTTTCTGCTTTCGTAGCTTGGCATCCATGAGGACTCCCAGAACCGCAAGAAGCTCTCAGAGTTGCTGAGGTACTACACATCTGCATCTGGTGATGAAATGGTTTCTCTGAAGGATTACTGCACTCGGATGAAGGAAAACCAGAAACATGTCTACTACATCACTGGTGAGTTGGGAACTGAAGTGGTTGTTAAATGCAGGTCCATATGTAGGGTTAGCTTTTTGGGGATGTATAAATGCTGTTACAGGGCTTCCCAGTTTCCCTTGCGTGGCAGGAATGGGAGACAGTCTCTTGCCTGGCATTCCAGGAAATGCAGATAATGCTCTTCATAAAAGCTGGGGTGTGAGTTTAAAAGGCCTGAGTTTCTTCAGGCTGTACTTTTTTTTTTTTTTTTAATTCCAATTCCCTGTGGTATGTACATGAAGGACCACAGGTGTTGCATAGGCTCTTGAGAAAATAAACAAGCTCCTCTTGGTGCTGAGCCTCAGGTGTGGTGTCCTTGCTTTGTGCAGGTGAGACAAAGGATCAGGTGGCCAACTCCGCTTTTGTGGAGCGTCTTCGCAAGCATGGGCTGGAAGTGATCTACATGATTGAGCCCATTGATGAATACTGTGTGCAGCAGCTGAAGGAATTTGAAGGCAAGACCCTGGTTTCTGTAACAAAAGAGGGTTTGGAGCTTCCAGAAGATGAGGAAGAGAAAAAGAAGCAGGAGGAGAAGAAAGCCAAATTTGAAAACCTTTGCAAAATAATGAAAGACATTCTTGAAAAGAAAGTAGAAAAGGTAAATAGTAGCATTCAGTTTGTATGTAACAAGTTCTGAGATCTGAAATGAACTTGAAATAGATAAATTGTACTTGTTGCTGTGTTTAAATTACAAATTTGGCTTTGTATTCCCTTTTTTAGGTGGTTGTGTCCAATCGTTTAGTTACTTCTCCGTGCTGCATTGTAACAAGTACGTATGGCTGGACTGCCAATATGGAGAGGATCATGAAGGCCC
Source organism: Grallaria varia (assembly GCA_013396735.1). Lineage (NCBI taxonomy): Eukaryota > Metazoa > Chordata > Aves > Passeriformes > Formicariidae > Grallaria > Grallaria varia. The sequence continues at coordinate 180,348 of VWZG01005100.1, forward strand.
AGGCATTAAGGGACAACTCCACAATGGGATACATGGCAGCAAAGAAACACCTGGAGATTAATCCTGATCATTCCATCATTGAAACACTGAGGCAGAAAGCAGAGGCTGATAAGAATGACAAGTCTGTGAAGGATCTTGTCATCCTGCTGTATGAGACAGCACTCCTGTCCTCTGGCTTCAGCTTAGAAGATCCTCAGACACATGCCAACCGCATTTATAGAATGATCAAACTTGGTCTGGGTAAGTTACAAGTCTGTCCTGGCTCCAATAAACGCTGGGTGTTGTCACACATCCCTTCAGGGTGTATTGTCGAGAGAAGTGTTGGAAGGTGGGAGCCCTCAGATAGTTAAAGTTGTATGGAAAATACAAATTTGAGTTGTGCCATCAGCATTAATGGTGTGTTCCTGCACAGGCATTGATGAAGATGACACTGCTGCAGAAGAAGCTAGTCCAGCAGTCACTGAGGAGATGCCACCTCTTGAAGGAGATGATGACACATCACGCATGGAGGAGGTGGATTAAACCGGTTTACAGGAACTCATGAATGTTTCCTTGGCTAATATGAATAAGTTATATTTTGTATATTATGAATGTTACCTGCCAAAAAAAAAAAAATCTTTGACACTTTGTCTGCATTCCCTCTTTATATTTATTTTCAAAGATGTTCTACCTTTATTTTTGTTACATTGCTTTTTCAGCTGATGTGAGATACAAATGCCATTGAGGGAATATTTTCTTTAACACTGTACAACCCTAAACAGGCAAGTAAGGAGTAGTTATTTTTGTCTATATTAGCTGGTTGCAGGTGGCAGGGTTTTTGACTTATTCTTAATTGCCAGAAATGTGGGGAAAGAAAAAACAAAGATGAGATGACATCGGGATGTTCAAGTTTGTTTAGTGTTCTACAGCTCTTCAACTCTTGTCTAACATATACAGTACCTAGTAACTAGGTATCTAAGAGAGCTGGAATTCTTTGGGAAGCTTTAACCCTTCTGCCCCTAACAAGTTCTTGATGTTTAAAGTTGTTTTTTATACTGTTCAAGGATTCTGGATTGCACTCTACCATAGAATAGAATCCACTGTAAATCTCTATTGTGACTTATGCAACTCTGCATGTACAGTTCAAACCTAGAACTGTAAAAATAAAAGTGTTAAGAATTGAGTTGTGTTACTGAGTTGTCTGTTTAACATAGAAATGAGTCCTGCTCTGTCCATGCCCAGCACCAGTTGCTGCTTGGATCCTGAGCAGCTGCAGCTGCTCTCTTGTTACATGTATATTAGTAGCATGTGCTGGGGGTAGTCAGTCCCACTGCAAACTGGTACCACATAAAAGCAAAAAACTAGTTGAGCTCCTAATTAAATCTCTGAAAAAGTGGTCATTTCCCTTAAGTTGGGTTTAACTCATGTTGACTCTGGCAATTGTGTGGGAGCCTTGGCCAGTGGAACTCCAAGCCTGATCCATCATGCTGCATTGAGGTGATCAAGTTCTAGTATGAGAAGCTAAGTAAGTTGCACATCATAGAGCCTGCCAGGAAACTACTTGGCTTTTGAAGGAGGAGTAATGAAAAACTAAGTTCTTGGTAAATAACTTCACCAATTTGCCCTTCACATTACATCTGGTGTCCACAACACTTGGGAGTTCATGAACTTTTGTTAGGGGGTGGTGGGTAGCGGCAAGTTCTGAGTATCTTGTCCTGGTCTTGCACAAACCTTGGTCAGTTTCCTGTTCTGTTCTTTGTGATACTTGAGCTCCCAATGTAAAATAGTTGACATATGATGCTAGGGTGATGGTTTGGTTTTTCTTTTCTGGTAATAAGGTGTTAGAGGACAAGTTTTAGTGGTATTTCACAGGTACCTAAAAACTTGTTGCACAAGTTCTGACTTCCTAAGGAGAGATGTCAAAGCACCATTCTCAGGTGGGAGAGGCCAATCCCTGCTTTAGGCATAGGATGGGGCTGTTGATACACTAATGTGGTACCTGATGAGTTCAGGTGCCTTGGGCCGGTTGTTTCAAGCTGAAACTCTTACATGGCACTCTACTAGACTGATGTGCTTGTGTACTTGCAAATCTGAATTCTTTAATGTGCTTTACATGTCTATGCATCCACGTTCTGTCACAGCGCTTGTTCCAGTTCATTTGTCTTGTGCACCTCACATTCTGTGTCATGACATGAAACATCCAAAATCACTTCAAATTATGGTTATAAAGTGCAGAAGAGGCTGGTGCTTGTGGTCAGTAAAAGTCAGAAGCATTGTCAAAACGGATGTATTTTTCTTGGGCAGTGAGGCAGGAGATGCTCCCCCACAGCCCTGCCTGGGGCCTGAGTGAGAAGTGCTTGAACTTCAGTCCCGTACCTTGTCAGGAGCTGTTCTGTTTTCACAGCACAGCCGAGTGAGGTGCCCTTCCTGTGTTCTGTTACCAGCTCTTGCTATAGCAAAGAATATACTGTTGTCTCAGTAACAACTATGACACCTATCCAGGGGCAGTAAGTGGAGTTGCATTTTGTGGTGCACCAGCAATGACTTGCAGTTTGGTGTGTGGATGATGGGAGCAATGATCAGGAGGAAAACACTTCACTGAGGTGATGCTCGTGGGAGGGCTGATTTCAGCCACCTTTCTACCAAAAAGAAGCAGGAGGATTGTAAGATAACGTGTGACTTGTGACTAAAATCTATTTTAATGATGAGATCTTTTATAGTGTGTAAAAGGTAAAAATGTCTCTCAGTTAGTACACGGGGATTAAAAATTTACAGTGACAAAAGATTCTAAAGAGACTTTTTTACTTGGTCAGTGAATTTGTGGCTCAGGGCTTTACCTCCCTTGAAAACTAATATATGTTTTGGAGAAGAATTCAGGTGAAATGTGGGGGTTATCGCCAGTATTTCTTGCTCTGAGAAGGTATTGGTGTTTTGAGTAATTTTCTGCATTAGACTGAGCAGCCAGACTGTAGATGTTGCGCAAAGGACGTGGTGACAGTGGGTTTTGCTTTGGCATAGAGTGCAGAGCTCCCCTCATTTCCCATATTTTTGCTGAAATACATTTTAGGAGCTAGGAACACAATTACCAAAAGTTCTCTTGCTCAGCTACCCGTTTGAGCAGTTCATGGTTTTTCCTTCTCACATTTCATACTGTTTTAGCAGTAGATAGAAGTGTTGCAGAGCACCAGAGTGGAGTTGAGGAAAGGCTGTGTGCCCCAGTAATCACTTCACTTCAGGACTCTTTGACCCTGCAGAGTGACTTGTGGTACAGCCAGTGCTGTTTAGGGCTCACAGGTCATTTCTGCTAAGCAGAAACACAAGGTTCAGCAAGGGGTAATGTACTGACAGTGAAATGTTTCTCCCTATTGGAGCTGCAGGACAGTGGAGCCAAGCACTCTGAATGTGTGATTACAGTAACACTTGGTACAGCTTGGATACTGAATTCAGAAATCCTTGCTGCTGCTGCTCTCTCTGGAAGGAGCCCCACTCTGCAGGTATTTTGGATTTTTGAGCCCTGGGAGTGAAGTGCTTGTGCTCCCTGTTGCTCTAGGAAAAGGCTCTGACCACTGTGTGCTGAACCGTCTGACATTTGGATGGCACAGAAAACAAAAATGGCTTTCATTGTCCTGGAAACTGTAACAGTCAGTTGAACCAAACAGGTTTCCAAATGTAACAAGAAAAGGAGCGGCAAAAAACACAAGTGTAAATTCTGTGCTGTGGTGAACATGGGAGGGAACTGTGTTTGTTTTTGAAACAAAAATGCATCTAGAATGTGCTATTGATAGCCCTCATAAACACTTACAGCATTCATGGCCAATTGTGTGAAGAGTTTTTCAGGTATTTTGCATTAATTTGCTACTAACTATGAAATGTTCAGTCTATCATGTTCTTAGTTTGTATTTGGAGGTCTTAATTTGACAGCGGAGGCCTTGGCAATAGATCATTTCAGATAGTCTGCCTGTGCATAAATAAAACTTTTATCATGTGTTGCCTAATAGTGAAGGCACCCTGAATGTCAGAGCTGTACATTTATAATTAAATGCTCTTTGTTTTCAACCAAGCAAACCTTATCTTGGAATCATCTGCATAAGTCATAGTGGACTGCAAAAAGTGATTTCAGACAAATACTAGTTTGTCTTGCAGCAAATTGTATAGTTAGGAAGAACTGGTAAATAAAGGCACCCCTGAGCATGACTGGCCAAGCACGAGTGGATGTGTCAGAGGAGCTCTCAGTGCCCACAGCAGCAGTGGTGTGAAGAGGAGACAGAGATGTGTATTATTTTGTACCAAGGTGCTGTTTTGATGAGGAAGAGGAGAGTGTGGGGCAGAGAACCCAATTAGAACCCTTTTAACCAAGCTTTTCATTATCAGGGCTTTTAAATGCACAAGTACAATTTCCAAGTGTATTTCACTAGTCCTTTTTTTCTTGTCTATTTGTGATGAGTTTTAAATCATATTGTTGTCTTTCTGAATTAGATAAAAACATAGTCCATAACAGTTTTTAAAGCAAAAACACTATTTTTTTTCCTGAGGAGAGGCCTTTCCTTGTACTGTTCCACTAGTTTTTCCTGAAGCAGTATTAAAAAAGCTGTTGACAAGCTTCTGTTGCAAAGTACAGGTTAGTTTAGAAGATGTGTAGAGTGATGTATGAAACGATAACAGTGATAGTCTCTCCTGCACAGTGCTATGAGCATTGTGCTCTTGCTCTCCTTGCTGAGACTTTCTCTGGTGTTCCTGCTTTGCTCTGGCAGGCAGTTCTGTGCACTGGAAGTCTGCAGGAAACCTCTCACCCAGACACTTCTCAGTGACTCCGTTGGTGGGAGGTGGACCTGGCAGCACAGAACTTGCCTCACTCGTTTGGACTCATTTTATTTTAGTTTTCAGATGCTCCCCATAGTTGCTCAGACGATGGGTCACTTCACACAGCCTGCAGTGGGGATGTCATTCACAGCAAATGTCAGAAAGGAGCTAAACCTCTGGTGATGCACAGCGTGCCAGAGGCAGAAGATTTGGGAGATGTTAGCCATTTAGAAGATCCACAGCTTACTTTTGCGCCTGGAAACTCAGCCCTGCCAGTTACAGAATCCCACAGTGATATTTATATGGAACAGGAAAATTATTTTCAAGCACCAATGGAAATAATTGGAGAGGAGACAGCTACTTTTCCATCAGAATCAGAGGAATCATATGAAATGTCTCAGAAATCCAGCTCTACTGCAGCCCTGGATACTTGAATGCCCTTCACCCATGGAGATCAAGCCTTCAGGATCTGTGGGATTCCTGGAGAACTCTATTACAACTGCTTTGCTCAGCTGTTTGACTGTAACTCTGCTGCCCAGCCCTGCCCCGATTGGCTCAGGCAGTGGGTTCATGTGTAAGCCTTGGCCTGTGCTCACCCTCACAGTCACCATTTCATCTGTAACCCCTCACAGACCAACCATTCTCTGGAGCTCTTGTTGCCAACAGCTGTTGCCTGTAAAGCACCAGTATCTAATTTTGGGCAGGCTTTTGTGGCAGTAACGACTCCCAGCCTTGCCTTTGTATGAAGGATGATGGTCATTTGCACTCATTGAGCTCAGCTGGCACTCCAGGCACTAACAGAGCTCCTTAGCTCCCACTGGGGTGGTGGGAGGTGCTGAGGGATGGGTGAGTTTTTTGGGTGCTCTACTTTGTTTTGTTTTGTAAATAGTTGTTGAATCTGAAGGGGGGAAATCATCGAAAGATCCTGGTCTGGATAGAGAAGGTAAGATGAAAAGGAGGTGTCTGGGAAGAAAAGAGGTGTAAGTGGCATGGTCTAGGTTGGCTGTGGGGCAGGAGTGAGGTGGAAGGTTTGTGAGCTGTTGTCCTTGTCACCTCTGCAGGGACTTGTTTTTGGTACCTTTTCAGTGTGACAATCCACTGCTGGCTTCAGAGTGAGATGTTTGTGTTACTGAGGTTTTTATATTCATTTTGAAGTTGATCTAAACCAGTGATACCTTCTGCATTGTGCAGAAAGATGCAAGAAAGCCAGCTAGGAAGGAAATAATGGGAAGAAAAGGAACTTGATTTGGAAAAATTAAAAGCAGTTCCTCATTTCCTATAAAAGGGTGACAGGAAAGGGAATGGAGATGCAGCCTTTAAAGGGTTAAATCAAATCTGCTTCATTGTGCGAAATGATTCCTAGTTCTCCAGTAGCTCTTAAAAAATACTATTTCTGCTACTGAAAAACTGTAAAACTGTTTTTCCTTTTCTCAGTGAGCAATGGCAGCTAAGGATGGCAGTATCCAAATCACACAAGATGGGTTATAAGTGACTAAGCAGGATGCTTAGAAAGCTTTATGTATCCACCCACAGCAGTCCTTCCAACACATGGGAGATCATCTGCTCCAGCAAATGGCAGGAAAAAGCACCTTTGAATAACTTGTCTGCCTCTGTGGGACAGAGGGGGGTTTCTCTTTGTGGACTTGTGTCTTTGTGGTCTTGTGAAGGAAACAGGGCTACAGAAAATAAATTAGTGAGAGTGGAGTGGGAGTGTTGCATCTCTGGCCACCAGGCCTTGCAAACTAGATGTGTGTGCATGTCTGTGTGTGTATACAGGGAAATGCAAGGATGAGAGGAGTGCAGGCCTCCTCCTCACAGCTGGCTCGGCTGAAGAGCAGCCTAGAGCCTTGCAGTGCCACGAAGTGCTTTCTTTCACAGGAGGACTTTGTTTCTCCTTGTTTCTCTCCCACCTTTTTGGAAGGAGCAGTTCTCCAGGCGAGCAGGGCAGGTGTGAGCAGTCAGGGCCCAGCCTATAAAGCTGGAGGAGGGGGCAGGTTCTGGGGTCAGGATGGCCTCAGCTGTGAAGAGGCAGCGGCGGAGAAGGCGTCGAGCGACTGGGCAGCCTGTGGAGGGTATGGAAGGGAGGAAGCCCCTGTAAGAGTCCTGGGGGGTGGGGGAGAGGGTACAGGGATTGAATTTTGGGAGAGGACAACTGGGATAGAGGGCTGGCTTGTGGCACAGCTTTGCCTTTATCCTTCCCTAGTCTGGCTGGACCTCTTAAATACAAATACATCTTTGAGGGTTCAGAAAACCTCTAGTGCCTTAAAGAAAAAAAATTACTTTATGAGTATAAACTTATTTTTTTTTTAAAAATACTTTTTCTCCTGCTGCATGAAAAACCTGTGAATGAAGTCATTGTTGTGGTAGAAGACAGTGGTTGCTTCTTGTTTCTTTTCGAACAGAAGCTGCCTTTGATTGAGAACTTGACACAGACTATGTGAAGGACTGACCAACTTTTCTGGTATAAAGGGTGTTACCATGTCTGGGAAATTTATCTATAAGGTTTTCTCTAATGTGCTCTCCTACCCTCTGCCTGTTCTAGTAGATGCTCAGGAAAAGGAGGATTCTGTTAAAAGCCCAGACTACATAGAAAGACTGGCACGAAAATACATGGTAACTTTTCTAATTGCTGTTTCTCTACCTCCCTGTTGAAATAATTCAGAAAGTGTTTGTTGCTTTGCCATTTGCATGATGGTGCAGCTCACTGGGATGGAAAAGGGTGCTCAGAGAACAGGTGTGGATGAATCAATTCAAATGGTCTCACCTGCAAAGACAGGGAGAGATGGAGGAAACTCTTCCACTTCTGTGCTATCCCCTGGGGAACAGGGGGGCTGTTTGTAAGGTCTCTGTCACAAGGGATTATGAAAAAATGAGGATGTTTTAGTAGTTTATCTGCAGTTACATTTCTGAGATGTAGGACCATGAAATGCAAAGCAACAAACAAAGCTACAGTGCAAACAACAATTTGTTTTGTCAAGTTATTTCCAAGCCTGGAGTAACTGTTCCTAGCAAATGCAAGGCATATTCTGGGTTGCTTCCCTTTGTGTTTTTGGGGGTGAGGAGGAGGCAAGACTTCTATTTTCCCTTATGTCTCGCTTGTACAACCCAACCAGCACCACACTTGTGGGATATTTAGAAGAACAAGCTGGCTTCAGATGGGAAAGAACTAGAACTTCAGCTTTGAGTGGCATTTCTTTCCCTTCCTCTGCAGCAGAAGTGCACGGTGGAGTCAAGCACAGAGTCTGAGTCTGAATCCAAGGTGAAGGTAAGAACTGACTCTGAAGTGTTTGGATGGTGGTGGGATTCCCTGGTGGGTATCCAGCCCTTCTGTCAGCCTCAGCAGGGAGAGTCTAAGGCATTGTTGTGGTGTTATTGGCTTTGTGTAAAAGGAAAGGGGAAAAGCACCCCAACAATCGCAAACCCAACACTATCCTCTCCATCAGGCATTTCCTTACACCTGTTACTAATTTTAGCAAAATTGATTCTGGGAGGGTAAGGCAGGAAAGAGACAGTATTTTAGGCAGACAAATGCTAAGAAGTGCTGACCTGGGTTGTTCCTGATGGTTAACTTTAAGGAGCTCTGGGTGGAGAACCTGGGTCAGAATCTTTGACTCCTCCATTTGGAGATGAAACAAGCAGCTCTGCTGCTGTGGCAGTTAGTTATGGGTTTTGGTAACTTCCTGAATATTGGTCTGTCAAACCAGTGTGTTTAGTGTTGGTAAGAAAAGACCTGATGCTGAAGTGGAGGACTAAATATTTAATTTGTGGGTGAAAGTCTTCAGAATTGATGTTTGCTGTTGGTCCTTGTGAATCACTGCTCTGTGACTCAGAGAAGCTGCCTGTTGGCAACCTACCCCCACTTCACCTTCCAGAAAGACAGGGTAAAGCTGGAGATGTCTGTGGTCTCCTGGGAGAAACAAGGCTGGAAGTCCAGCTGTCTTTGTAGGTGGGGTGGAAGTGGGGCTGGCACAGGTGCCAGCCTGAACAAAGAGCTGGTTGTTCTCAGTGAGGGTGCTGAGGCAGGTTCCAGGCCAGAACTGTGGTACTTCTGGGCTCTTTGGTGTGTGGATGTCTCTGAGTCCTTGAATCAGCGCAAGAATACACGGTCACAGATGGCCTTGGACTACAGCTCCCCTGCTAAAGCTTTTAAGTTCCTGTTACGAGGAGCCCAGATTGCCAAGCCCTGTTTGCCTCAACTGTACTCTGTTCTCCCCCTTCCCACTGGAAGCAGCACAGCACTGACTGGCTCTATGTTCTCTGAGCAGCTGTGGTGGATCCTTCTAGAGTAGCACTTTCCCTGCTGTAACCCTTTTTTTCCCTCTGTGACTTTCAGAAAACTTGTGGTTTGCTTTCCAAAGGGAGTCTCCCTGCATGTCTTTTTTTTAATAGACCCAGACTATGAGCACTATTTAGAATTTCAAATCTTCCCTAGGTAAAAGAATAAAAAGGGACCTGAGTGCGAGGGAAGCTCTCTAAATTATATCCTGACTATTATTTAAATGCTGTTTGGGTTTATTTTTCTGGTGGTGAGGTATATAATTACTCACTGCTCTTTAGAGCAACCTTTTAAGTGCAGTGAGACTTGTCACGGCTGTGTTGTAGGTTAACTTTACCAGACCTTTAGAAGCTTGGCTGAGACACACATTTTACTGTGTTACAGGAAGGTGATAGTCTGGCTTCCTCTTCCCCAGGATTTTTACCTGTTCTGGTTCTCCTTTGATCAATAATTCATGGGAAGGTGCCTTATAAACCTGTCAACTTCTCTTAAATAGGTTATGCCTAGCCCACTTGCTGGAGGACTCAGGAAAGCAAAGTACTCCAGGGAACTGCAAGTAAGTTTTGGGTTTTACATGGCAGCCTGTTCTTGGTGTAGCATTGAGACATTAAAATAAAGGTGGGAAAGTGTGGATAAACAGAAACTTCCACAGTCTGTGACTTAGGTTGAAAGGGATTTTAAAGGCCACTGTATGTTGCCTCTTTTATTTTTTTAATGGACAAATGAACATCCGCATTTAGAGATACTTATTTTAGTTTTTAGATCCTTATGATGGTGATTCAGAAGATGCATCTGTTCACTCTGACTGTAGCTTGAATTCTTCAAATACTACAAAAATTGTACCATGGACAAACAGTGCCCCAGAAGCAATGGCTTTGGAGGATGCTGGTACTTCAGATGATGGAGAGTCCTTTCCTAATCCTCCAGACTGGCTCTGCCCAGAAGCAAAAGTCAGTGAAGTTCAGACAGCAAATGGCTGTAAAGCACCCCTGGAGCTTCCTAGCCAACAGGAGGATTTTCTGTTGCAATCACCTGAGCTGCCCCAAGTACCAGAAGCATTTACCCCCACCTGGCTGACACCTGACCATGCCCTACTGATGAGTATTAACTCTTCAGCGTCTGTGGATCTCCTTGTGAGCCCAGCTGACAGTGCTCCACAACCCCTGCCAGCAGCTCTTTGTGATGGCACAGTGGCCAAGCATCCCCTAAATAAAAGAAAACAAGGGATTCCTGCTCCAGAGTGGGCAAGTGAAAAACTACGAATAAAGAAACTCCGTGTACCTTAATCTGAGTGATGAATAAATCATTGGACAAACTGTTCTGAAGAATCAATCTGGTAGAGTTCTGTTGCAGAGGGTACCTGGACAAGCTTTAAACAAGGTGGCTCAAGCCTGTTACAAATGCAGCTGCACACTGTGAGATTCACCTGAAAAATGGAATCAAATGAGATGTGTAGCAATTCTAGTGAAAACCAGCATAGGTATATCCACAGAGTGACAGCCAAGCTGTGCCTGGGGCCTCTGGAAGCGCCATCCTCAACTCCTGTATGCAGTACCTGGAGCCACAGGCTGTTCCAGTGTAATGTCACCAACCATGACAAAGGTTTTTTGAGGATGGAAGGAAGAATGTCTCCATGGCTGGAATTAGCTTCTCTCACACCTGCTGCATGTCAGTGTCTGTTTGGCTCTTGGTGTGTCTGAGCTCCTGCACACAACACAGGAGGGCAGCAGCTGCTGCTGAGCTGCCTTACAGGTTTGACTCCCAGCAACTGAACCTGCACCATGCTGGACTGACTGCAGCCAAGGGCAATCTGGCATTTACTTTCTCCTTCAAAGAGGGAGAAATTGTCTAGTTGCTGCTGAAATACCTGTTCTTACCTCACTGAACAATTCTTTAGGTACAGAATCTCCATGTATCTGCCAGGCCAGCATTTACAATGGGAGGTGGAAAATATCAGCTGGGAGCTTCTTCCTTGGCGAGGACAATCACTCAGGAGCAGCAGAAGTGATGCCTGCAGATGGCAGCAAAAACTCTCTCTCTAATCTCCCTCTCTTGTATTGTAATTTATCACCTTTAGAGCCTGGGCAGTCCATTTATGTGGAAGGGGAACTAATAGCTATGAAAATATACTTATGGTTTGAAGTAAGTTAGTAACAACCACTTGTGAATGCATTTGTTCTGTAAAACTGGCAGAGACTTCTAATTTGCAGTTTCTTTCGTAAGATGTAAAGCCACTTAAAATACTGTTTCATTTCTAGCCTTGCACACTTCTAGTAACAGCTGCATATTTACTGCATATTTATTTTATTAAAGTAACTTTTCTTTCATCCTTATCCCCAGCTGGAAATGTTTTTTATCAGTTTTGACATGAAGTGGTTAAACAGAAAATTTTCCCCAAAACACAAGCTGCTGTGGTTTCCCCTTGACTTGTCCCAGAGGCAAAGATTGCTGCAGTAAAAAATATGAAGTTAATTGAAGAAAACCAATGAAACAACCCCTTGCAGCTACAGAACTAGGATTTGGGAAAAGCTTGGAAAACATGCCATGGTGATGCAGCCCAGCCCTTCAGCCCTGTGTCTGCATTATTGTACCATTTTAAGTCCTAGTTATTAGCCCCTGCAGCTGTCAGCCCCTTCATATGAGGCTAAATAAAACTGAACTACTGACTTTCAACCTACAGCCAAGAACCCTAAACTCAGCTAGAGAGGATTTAATTTAAACCAGTTGTTTCACACAGCATGATAAAATAAAAAAACCACTAGGAAAAAATAATACAGGATCAGGAGGGAAGTAATTGGAAGGGTAAGCAACATAGGATAATGTATTTAAAATCTGCTTATTCAGTATGAGAATCCAATTGTGTATTAACTTCTGAACTGAAACTGCACCTTTTATTAATTCAGGCCTAATGCAAAAGGTAAAATAAAAGAGCTGAAGAGTTTGGGAAGCACTAACTACTTCAAGCATCTCTGAGATATTCTCATCTCATTAGTATTTGCTAATAGGTGGGAGGAGCTGTATAGTAGCTGGAAGCTGGTACCACAGCCCAAGTGCTGAGCTATTCACAAAAAGCAGGTGCTGACAGAAGGAGGTACATTCAGGACAGTTCAACACAGCCAGAACTTAAAAAAATTTAAGCTAATACTTCATAATGTAAATGGTGTCCAGAGCACACTGCCAGCAGGAGGAGGTCCGCATCCTTACTGTACCGTGTATTTGTAATGATCCTGGAGGCAGTGATACTAATTCCAGACACTAATATTCTGCTGCTGCACAGGAAAGCAGCTTAGAGGCTGAAACAAAACAAGGACATTATGGTTAAAGCTCATGTTGGATGATGATGGATGTAGTTCCCATCTTTGTTCCTCACAACTGGGTAAGAGAACTACAGGCACAGACAAAGATTACATGGTGCACTGGTCTGGGGATTCGTTCTTTCAAAGGTAACAAAACCAGTCAGGACAGTTCAACCTACAGTGATTAACTACGCAAAACAGTGTGGAGCAGGCAGACAACAGAATTCGGTTTTACTAACTAGCAGGCATTGACCAAAACAAGTATATGAGGCAGGTGGAAATAAAAATTTTTCCTGCCAGCTGCAGAACCACTTATCACAGAAAAAATATTAGGTGCATATCCAGAAAGTCACTGCTTGCATTGGAGAAATCACTGAAGGAAGGGGCTCCCAAGAGTTCTGTTTTGAGATGGGAAAGCTGTGCATCTGCATTCTTCATATTAGTCACTGTCAGAGCAGACAGTTGTTCTGAGAGGATGGGCAGAAAGGGTAGAAATGCTTAGACAAGGAATTTAGGGTCAGAAAAAGCAAGCAACTGCCCAAACCATTACAGCAACCCAAGCAAGTAGCAGGAACTCTCAGCTCTCCTAATTTATTAACAATTGGCCACATGTGAGAGTCTGAAATAATATTGCAACTCCTTGTGCAAGCATTTAATATCATCCTCCTGGGCTTAACTGCATATGAATCTTATTTGACCATAAAAGCAGCTTTTAGAAAGAAGAAGCTCTATGGTGAACAGGATGAGAAAGTTTTTTAGGATGCTCCAGCTTCTCACTGAATCTCAGCAAGTTACTTCAAGCAAGAGCCAGTTCACTCCATGTAATTAATACGATGGCATGAATTATCATAGCAGATAATGTGATACTTCATGTCTTACTGCACTAAAGACTTACATTCCAAGGGTTCTCTTACTGGAGGTTAGCTTGAAGAGGAATCTGTTGTTAATCTCTGGAAAAATCACAGGTACAGGTTTTCCAGACTAAAAACATCACTGTAAGAATTACAGGTCCAGAAACAGGGAGTCAGAGTTTTGCTATGTATTTTATTTAGTATAACATAATCCATCAAATACCACATCTACCAATAACCATCTAAAAGTCTCATCCAATTTTCCTTCAAAAGAAACCTCTCTAGCCTATCAGCTTTCCAATGCATCGCTCCATGCGTTCTTTCTAGACAACTTGATATAAATCCATCTGATAACCTACCCAGGTTACAAAAGTACAGGTGTACACTACATAGAAGACTGACAATTACTACAGCATTAACCTGGCAAAATAAATTTGCTCACTCAGTGCAGAGAACTGCAACACCACGTTCATAGAAGCTGCGTGGATCTTCCTTGGTGGCTATTTCAAAGTCAACGGTGAAAATCAGATCAGCACGAGTGAAGTTCAGGTAAACTGGTAAAGTAACCTGGGGAAAAACATGAATGTAAAAGAGTTGTGTAAGACAGCTAGAGAGTGAAAGATGTTTCTATAACACTGTAAGGTACTTATAAGATGGGAATTCATGCTCAGGTAACTCAATACTAAAAATATGAGGGAAAAACTCAAGGCCTAATAAATTCACAGATGCCTTTATAGGTATAAATCCATGTCTCGACCTGAATAGCATTAGTATTTCTGGATGCTTCTCCTCCATATCTATCTTCAGAGGAAAGTCAACACTAGGCCTGTTTGCTGCTAGCCTGGAACTTAGATGCCAGCTGACACTGAGTGTAATTAGAAAAGAACAATTTGATTTGTGGTGCCCAATACAAGCATCCATAAACTCCAGGAAAAAAACTGCTAGGTATATCTAAACATTTTTAACAATACTTACAACATTTGCCTTTTTATCAGCATTTGTCTGCTTGATCCAGCGAAGCTGTGTAATGGGCAGTACAGTTGAAATAGCATTTGACAGTGACAGCTTATTGTTGCTGCATGTAGCCCCCTGAAGCTTCAGGCCTGTAAATTGAAATACAATTCAGAGTTCTAAGAGCTTTCACACATCCAAAAACCATCTTGTGTATCATTCAAGGACTAAGTCCACTAAATGAGAATTATTTTGTACTGCAAAATGAAGAGGCTGTAGGTGATACACAATGCAATACCACTTAAATATATATACTGACCTGAGCCTTAAGATTTATTGGCGTTGTACTTCCCTAATAACTAAGGTCAAACTAATCTTTAAACAACTTTAGAAAGCATGTATTAACTCTTGCAGCGATGGGATCTTTTTAATTTGACATGGCCCATTTAAAAACAAAAGTTTCTGAAAACATTTTAGACCAAGGTTCCCTTCTTTCCAATGAGTTTACCTGTGACTCCGAAGCTGCACGCATCCAGGACTGCGTTCTGGGTAGTTGTAACATTGACCTCAAGACACAGTTCTTCAAGGGACCAACTGTTTGCTTGGGCAACATATTGTCTTGTCGCAGTGATGTATGCCTCTGGTACAAACAGGCCACCAAGGCACACATGGATGTTCTATTCGGAGCGGGAAATAATTAGAAAAAAAAAAAATCTTTCAGCTGCAGTATTAATTAATGACTATAATAAACACTACTGCAGCAATCTCTTTACATTAGAATGTTCCTGCTGCTACTGGAACACTGTGTAACTGCTAAGATGCTTTTTTGCTCTAAGGCTTTGTCTTCCACAATAGGCTCTGTCATTCTAAAATACTAAGGCTCAGTTAGCAGTTAGTCTGCTGAGCCTCATGGTGCTGAGACCAGGAGAGACTCAACAGTATTTACAGGCACATTTCAGAGAACATGGACTCAAATTCATCGACTGAGGAACTGTTTGGAAACCCTGATATAAGGGCTCCATGAAGTAGTTATACAGCTTCACCAATAATCTCTAGAAGTCAGCACAAGGTACCTTCAGTTCTTTTGCTCCACCAGATGCAGCTGCCTGGGAAATGTTCTGCAGCTGCTTAATGCGCTCACTGAAGTCAGACACCCACTGGATAACAGTCATACCAGCTGGCACGGTGTAATGAGACCAGCTACGAGGCAGAATACCTACAAAAATGTGATCAGAATCATGTTCTGTTTGTATGCAGGTCGAAATGACACATTATATTGGCACTTTTCTCCCAATAAGCATTTAAGACTTTGACTGGGCCCCTCAGTAAGTCAAAGCACTTTGAAGGATTACAAAGCAAACGACCTCCAGGTGTACTCTGCATTTAAAAAAATGCCCTCCAGCTTCAGACACCCTTCAAGAGCAGCAGCTGCAGTTACACACAACTATGTACTGCAAATCTGCATGAAGATTCGGGTTCTTTAGAAAAAACTGAAAGGTCAAATATCTGTGTTTCAGGAAATGCTTTTGTTTAAAGCAGACAGCAAATCTTCATGCATTACTGCAAGCAGGATGTCTGTGAAAATTCCACATTTATGTACAATCTTGAAACAGAAACTCAGATAACTTGAATATTTTCTAGGAAATTGTCTAAGAGCAATATTGCTACTAATAATTCTGTTTGGTCACAATTCAAACATAGAGAATTTAGTAAAATTTCAGCATAGAAATTAAGCTGCTGATACAAAGTGCATGAAAAAACCTAGTATTAAATACTTCAACTTGAAATCTCAAACCAAACCAACTGGAATTCTATGCTCAACTTTTTGAGTATTGCTTATGTTGAATCGTAAAGCCTATTTAATGCCATTTTTGTGTCTGTTTTTTATGGGGTGTTTTTTTTTTTTATTTTTTTTTAAAGCTGCTGGCCACAAAAGCCTCTTACAGAGTGCAATAGGCAGAGCCCTGGGAGATGCTGACTTGAATGGTCATACCTTTCACCAGTTCATTTATAAGTGTACGCAAATAGTTGGTTTGCTTCTTCTTTCCTTCACACACTTGAACCACATCTGCAAGGTCCTGACGAACATCCTGGAGCAGCTTAGCTCCCATTTTCACCTCTCTCTCAAAGAATCGGAACAAAGGATCCTGGTGGGCAAAACATTGAAAGGAAGTTGCAGAATAAAGTTCTTGCTGGAAAACTGCTGCAAAAAGCAACCCCTGAATCCTGGGTGGACTGAGCAGTGACGCTGTGACTACCAGCATTAAACATGAAGATGCAGTGTGTGGTACAGAAAGAGAGTGCAGAAACTGTTTTACAACCAACAATTTCCTCTCCTTTGGAGAAGCAAGAAAGCAGAATTCATAGTTGAACAGTAAGTGCAGACTACCTGCTGCAGCTCCTTCCAATGCACTACGGATTCCTTTTAATCAGTAACAAAAGGTTCTTGCCTAATATCCCAGACTAAGTCCTTGGAAGCACTTAGGAAATCATGGGCACATTCAACGGGGGAGTTTATTCTCGAGTTAGAGTTTAGGATGCCACTGTACAGATCTCAGAAGTTTCCTCCAGCCCACACAATTTTTGTTCTGAGTTAGCAGAAGCTAGTGCCCCGTCTCTCCTCACTGACCATTGCACATTTTAGCCGTAGTTAATGTGCACTGGCTGTAAAGACACTACCACAAGCAGTAGTCACTGCCACAAGAAGCACTTGTTTCTTGCTACCTGATCACAGAGAAGCATCAGAAGTGGTACCCTTACTAGACAGTTTGCTTTTTTGCTTTTCCTATGGCCACATAAAATAAAATTTAGCTCTCACTTTAATGTTTTCCACAGTCCTCTTCAGATGGTTTAGAGTTTGTGGGATAAGGTGAAGCCAGTTAGAGGCTGTGGTATGCAGTGTCCTCATCCAGGCTGGGCGCCCATCTGATGTAGAATCAGTTCTTGTCTTCTTCTCAGTTTCTGCATAAGCTAGATCATCCTCATCCTCTAGCATCTGCATTTTCAGCATTTTACTGATCATATCTATGCCTAAATGAGAAGGTACGCTGTTAGTCAGAGAAGCAGTGGCATCAAGAAGAAAACATCATACATGCAAGAACCAGGATTTTATCTTATCCCTAGTTTAGGCCTAAAATTCAGAACTGCCCAGCTGTATGTGACTGCAGAGCTGAAAATAAAGCTTTCCAGAATTAAGACGGGAGCTTGCCATCTGGAAGGCTAAATGTAACTCTTGATCTTAGTCAGTTTTTGGATTACTCAAATGTCTTACTTTGCAGAAGCTAAACAAACTATGTTGACAGAGGAGGGGAAAGCTATTGACTCTTCAGCCATATCTATATGTCTTTTCTGCATTTTAGTTAAAATGGTGGCCTGGTAATCTATGCAAGACATTGCTAGAAGTTCTGGTTTTACCTTGTGTGGTGAGAAGAACTTTCTCTGCATTATTTGGCAGGCCCAGCCATGATGGTGTTTGTGTATCTGGCAGCATCTCAACCCACTGGACAAACTCTTCACGCCTGCAAGTCAAAAGTTTTAATATTCATTAGAAAGTTTCCTCTTTTGGAAAGCCAAGGTAATTCTTTGCCTGAGACATATTTACACAGCCTAGAAAGACAGCTAAGGTGTTTGGTTTTTTGCTTTATTTTGTGTGCAAATTTTTAATTTTGAAAAAAAAAAAAAAGGAAGTTCTACAGGGAGGTCAGGATAAGGAAAAACTGATACCTGATTCCATCTGGCATCTGAATATCTTTGTGGCCATCAACTTTGCAAGCCAGTTTGAATTCACTATCAAAACTTAGAGTAGTGAACAGACGTTCCAAGAAAGTGTTCAACAAACGTTGATCAAATTCATTATCAATACGACCTCCATAGATAGACTGTGCCATCAGTGTCTTCAGTGCAGACCAGGGGATTTTATCAGGTGAAATGTTCTGACGACCCTGTAATCAGCAGGAAACAACAGTTTTCACATCTCCTCTGATTGAGGAATCAAATTTGAGACCTAAATTAAACTGTCAGGTTATTTGTGCTTACTCATTTAACTTCCTACATGTTTCCAGAACAGTTTGATTGAAGATCTAAAGCAATTTGTTACCTGTACCTAAGGACACAACACTACTTGCCTTCGCTGTATCATCCAACCATGTATCCACTGTGTCACAGGCAGATCTCAAGTCAGATTCTCCAAATTCATACTTCTTGGACCAACCCAATGGAGCATAGCGCAGGCGCTCTTGGATAATGGCATGGAACCAGGCAAGGAGGAAATACAAACGAGCACGCTCATTTGGAGACTGTGCAGTGGAGAGAAAACAAACAAACAAACAAACAAAACAACTGTTACTCAAGTGAACTGATAAAAATCAAAGTCTGCTAAAAGGCTAGAAAGTATCAGATTTAATGCTAGAATTGCTATCAAAACTCAATACATTCTACCAACAGAAGAAGTAACTACTAATTTACTTCTGTGAGGAGAAAAAACCATTCCAGGTATGTCATAGAAGCTGAGGATTTATCATCTAAGGTAGGATTTTAATTCCTTCATTTAGTTTAATTGCACAAACTGCAGCCTTACCTTGCACATCCTAGAAACTGGAATGCTACTGAAGGTCCTCAGCATGTTTGCCTTTACACCAGGAGGAGGTTCAAACACAAAGATTCGGCCAGCACGTAACAAATTCACTGGTACCTAGAAAAGATCAATAAGCTGCTTTAGCCTTCACTAAATTAAACCTCTCTACCAGGACAGTTTGCATTGGCTTCAAAAACCTTGCTGTGAGCACACAAAGTCCTCCTTTCTTTTGGAAGGTAAGGGAAACAGCAAAAGGAATGTTATGTTTTCAGCTGCAATTAAGTTATCAAAAACCAAGGCCAGTAACTCCCCTGACAGGCACGTATTTTCCTTTTTCTTTATTGCGGAAAGGCAGTCATGAGAAAACCTCCCCTGGGTAGAACTTGTGGCTCTACAAGCCAGTTACTCCCCCAGAGAATCAAATTTTAAATCAATGTTACCTTTGGATTAATCTCCATGGTAAGGAAGAGTCTGAAGCAAGCATGAGGTTGTAGGGAATGCAGTTTCTTTTCTAGTTGCATGAGCCATCCAGGAGCCAGGTGAACATTCTTCAGCATTACCCATCTGTGAATTTTTGAAACAGGAAAAGTGCTTTTTAGTGTACAGTTTATGGATCCTTGCTGCAATCACTAGAAGTAACAAGATATCAATGCTACAGATTTTTCTCCCTCCTTTAAACTGTCTTCTACATAAAATCAGTTACTACGTACTATAACTGGGTTAACTTTTCTTGCTCTGCAGATACAACCTACTTCTCTTGAAAACATTTAAACAGAAACTGTGAACAGCTGTGCTTGTTATTACAAATTTAAATTCAAAAGATGGTCTCATTATTTTGCTCAGATTTTTATCTATTTAGCCAATGGATTACTTTCCCCCTGTTTACCTTTCTGCTAGGCAGTATTCTAGCTGAAAATTAAATAGAACTTACCTTCCAGATTTCACTGCTGTGTTTATTGCTTTATCTGCTTGGTTAAATCCTTCAGCAGAACCTAAAAAGACAGAAGGGTTGCTAAAGCTCTTCCTGCTAACAATTTAATTTATGTTTAGATGATGAAGTAAGGTATGTTCTTACCAATAGCAATAGAAGTTATCTGTGTGTTCTGCTCAGCTGCAAGGTCTTCAACATGACCACTGGCATCATAACCAGGCACTGAACACATCAGCACAGGGGTATTTGGTTTCACCTGCGGTCCAAGAGGTTTAAAAGCATACAAATCAGTCACTAGAGAAATATGAGAATACAGTAAGCTCAGTGTTTCTTCCCTGTGCCCAGCTAAAGACATTATGTTACCTTTAGTTTTGCATTAACAAATAGGAAACCAATCCACTCCTCATACCATGGGGAGAAGAGTAAGTAAAGAAATGTTCTGTTGGATAGCTTTGCTCACTATGGAACTCATGCAAGGTGGCACTAAGCACTACCTTGGGATTTCACCCTTTCAAAAACAAGGCGGTCACCTCTGTATCTACGATGTGTGTCAGATCTAAAGGCTGCTCCATAATGGACATGAAAGACTCTCCAAGATTTGTTGAAACAAAGGTATGTGCCATGGCCAACAAGCGATCTGGACGGAAGGCCTGGATCAGCAGCAAGCGATGAATGGCCTGTCCAATCGGAGCTGGAAAGTGGAGACAAGATTAGGCAGACAGGTAAGAAAACCATCCTCAATACCCATCCCTCTTCAATTCTTCATTTAATTTTTCGCCATCTTGTTCTGAATGCTACATATTTAGAATGTTAATTACCCCTTTGAAAGATCTGTTG
Organism: Grallaria varia; assembly: GCA_013396735.1. Taxonomy (NCBI): domain Eukaryota; kingdom Metazoa; phylum Chordata; class Aves; order Passeriformes; family Formicariidae; genus Grallaria; species Grallaria varia. The sequence goes on from VWZG01005100.1 coordinate 200,842, forward strand.
CAACTCTTTAATGGAATATCTACATTCTATCTTTATTTCACGGATAAAAGAAACTTACCAGCTTCAGCTGGTTTGTCTCCTGCAACATTTCAATTGCCTGTTCAGCTGCTCATATTCTGAGCCCTCCAAAAGCCCACTTTGACAGGATGCATTTGAATTCTACTGAAATGCTGCTGGTTTACAAAATCTACAGGCTAGCAGTATTGCCATGAGTGATTTTAATTTCCAAGGACAAGAGATCTTGTCATATCTCACTCATACAATAATCTGCTGTTGAGCGGACTTTGAAGCACTATGCACTTGTCTAGCATGGATAACCTAGAGTTGCTTCAGTTAATGGTCAGGCAGCTTCATGGTAGCTAGTAAATACAAGCTTAGAACCCTTAATTTATAAAGCTGCCTACAGGAATGAGCCTGGAACAATACGGCTAGCAAACAAGTTCTAAAGTTCCCTTTCAGTCTAGGGAGGAGCTGAAGGGCAACACTTACCCTCAAGTTCCAATTCTCAACAAATTAGCACTAACAACTAATGTAGCAAGAGGTAAGACTTCATGCTTAAGATACAACTGCAGGAGGAAACATTCTAGTAGACCAGCCCTGTCCTCAGAAAAGCTACGTCCTGGAGCTTCTTAAGAGTACTGCGCTGCCTCCAGCTTTGCAGTGACTAAGATTAATCTGAACTATTATGTAATCTTATGAGATTGTAGAATTGTTTCCTCAGTGGAAGACCAGATTACAGGTTAAGGGTGCAGGAAACAAATGTAGTAACTATGGCTTATAAAGTTTGGTTTAAAGAAACCCAACCAAACACAAAACAACCTCCCAAAAAAACCCAAACCTTGAAACAACCTGAAACCAAACCCACCAGCCTTCAGGTTCTTACACAATCCTAACTTTATAATTAAGCTCTACTTTAGAATTGCTTTTAAAACCACCTGCTTAGTTCAGTACAGTAAGACTGGTGTGGACAACAGTGCAACTTCACTTACTTGCAGGTTTTTCTTCAGTCCAAAGGTATGGTACAGTCTGCTCAGGGGAACTGCTGTCCAGCCAAATACAGAATTGCTGTAGTGAAAAAAATGCAAAAACCCTGAAGATTCAAGGTATCAGAAACCTGCTGCAAGGTGCAGGTCCCATGGTGCAACAGAGATGTTCAATGTCAGTCTTAAAATCCAGAGTTTAACATACTGCAAAAGTGTTCATCTACAAACAAAATTTTAGTAGGAAACAAAGATTGGCAGGGTAGGGTTCAGGCTGGTACAGTCCAAATTCTACTGGCTTTGGATTTGCAAACAGATCTCTAAAAATTCTCAGGAGTAACTAAATGTTTGAACAATGAAATGCAGAAGTTCCTAAGATTTTTCTCATTTAATGGTCATATCATCTACCTTTGGAATAAAAATTTATATTGAGTACATAAAAGAAGCATTTGAGCTTCCATCTATGAGTTATGTCTCGAGAAATAAAACAGGGCTAATGCTGTTAAACAGAAACACTATCGATGAAATTGAGTCAGTCTTAAAGTTAGCCCCAAATACTGTCTAACACTCAACATAGTTCAGTCTTTCCAATGCTTTTAGATATGGATGGTTTGAGTGTTTCACATAAAAATGGTTTGAATGCTTCCTTGAGCAAGACTGCAATTTGACCAGCACATTTAATAAGTTCTTGACTCACTTCAATAAATTGTTCCAAGTTCTGTTGGTTTTTTAAACCAAAATCCCCATGTAAAACTCAAATTACACTTTGTCTAGTACGCTTTCTTTAGATGTTCCAAATCATTTCACTGATTTGCTCTAATGCTGCATTGCCTCTGGCATCCCTGATTCTACAGATCTCTAACAAGTCCCAGCCCAAGCTGCAAGTGAAGAATTTATGTAAAATCAGACATTGCAAAGAGAATTCAACTTTTAATATAAAAACTGGGCAAACCAAGCAAGTACTTTTTAAGATATGGACATAATTTGGAACATGACCGTTTCAGAGTCAGAACAAAGACATATTCTTTAGAACACTTCAGTCTTCAGCAGCTGAGCATACCCAAATTTATTTCACACAGCATGTCCAAGAGCCCACCATAATGAAATTATGTATGGCTATGGCTGCTCCCCTCTACTGCACAATTAACACACAGTATTGATGCAGCAAAAGAGATATCTGCTACATGGGAACCAAAGCTGGTCAACCACAACACCAGATAAATGGAGAAGCCACTTCCAAGCAGTATTTACAAGTTTCACAACTGGATTAACAAGGAAGTATGAACATTCAATTCCACAACAACTACCACTATTAATCTGTAAGGCTGCCCCATTCCTGTACTAGGAGAGCTTACTTACAAGCACGAAGCTCTTCAAGCAGACACCTAAAAAGTATGACAAGATAGCTCAGTGCAAAAACAAGCCAACACTCACCTCATCAGCCTGAACTTTCGAAACAAGGTCCTTAAATGCAGGAAGGCAGCTCAACCTCATCATTGCTTCTGTTTGCTCTACAGTCAAACCATTGATTTTGGGGAGAGATGAAGTATTTAGTACAATCTCCTTCCCTCTCAAGAAGTGCTGGAATTCTGCATCATATGTAGGCTCCCTAATGTTAAGGGAAAAGAAGACTTCAGCTACATGCCTTCAAGACAGCTCTCCCTTTCTCAGTTAAAGTGAAATGAGAATATAAATGTTTACCCAATAGTGCCTTTCAGTTTGATACGGGCCAACAACATGGCAAATGTTATATGATCCTGATGCAGCATGCCACGTGCCACTCTATTGAACGCCACCTACCAACAAAACAGGGAAGTTAGTATAGAAGCCCTTCAAAAATGACTACAGAATTACATTTATTAGTTAAAAAACTGAACCTGAAAGAGATCCTTCGTGATGATTGAGAGACGATGAGTATGGTCTGTAATTCCCTTCAGATTTGGGTTCTCATACAAGACATTGTGATAGATGTCCAAGAAAAACTGGAGGGAGTATTGGTACAGGAAATGTATCTGAAAGACAAAAGAGTTCAGTTTTTCTCTCTGGAGTCCTGCTGTTTGATAGTCAATGGCATATACCAAACAGACTGCAATACGGAAGCCAGGACTGGAATCAGGCAGGGCCTATTTAACTTTAAACAGTAAATACAAGAAGCTCCTGGCAGGAAGAACAACTCATCCTACCTGTTTCAGTGATTCCATAGTGAAGTAGATACTGCTGCACGCTGTAGAAAGAGGCAAGTACTGCTGAGAAACCGTCTCCACTTCCTGCATGACAATATCAGTCTCTTCTACTTTTCTGGTGACCTCTGCTGCTTCCCTCTTCAGGTTCTCAAGAGTAGTAATGATGGTGTCATCATCCAGGATACGTCCCTTCACTTCATTAAGTGCTTGCAGCAGGGATTTTTCCAGCTGACGCAAGCGCAGCTGAAATTCACCTTAATTAGAAGAAAAAACAGGTCACATTGTACAGATATGTTAAGTTTTTAGTAATTAAGTGAATTGTGTGTACTTTGTCATTGGAGATCCTGAAAAAACAGAATATTAAGGCATTTTACCGTGTATTTCTACAGTGACAATAAACCCACTGTTTTCTTTTAGAACAAGAGGAATTCATTTTGGTAAACATACCCTGAAGCTTGAGGAGGTCAGAGCGTTTTTCATCAACATCTGGTCTTTCAGCTTTCAGGACTTCATTCAGACACTGGCTCTGTAAGCTGCTGCGAGTTACTGTAAAGTTCACAAATGTCACACGAGAGCAGAGGTCCGGTGGGAATTCAACCTGTCAAAGGAAATGCAAAACACTTTCTCAGCTCTGCTGACACACCATTTTTACAAAAATGACGGCTTTTGTTTTACTTACTGTTGGATCTCTGGTGGAGAGGAAGATGACGAAGGATGGTGACAAATCAATATCTTGGTCTCCCAGAGTAATCAGAACTCTGCCTCCAGTTCTTCGGACTTCTCGATTCAGAACGGGATTCAGAACTGGATCGTAGCTCTCCACATCCTAAAAGCAGAGATGTGTTAAGATATTAATAGACTGGTAAGCAAGCAATTGGCAGGTGGTTTGGAATACAGATCACATTCAGCAGTAGTTGAGCTACACAAGCAGAATATATGCTATTACTATACGCAGTCCCAGAAGGGGAGTATTACTAATGGCTGTAATTGTGTTAGCCCTATACCAACCAGCATAAGCTTGTATGTGAGCTTTCCCATTTTCATATTAAGAAGCAAAAAACATACTCATCTCAAGTGAAAGTCAACTATTGCTGCAGTTGCTTATTTCTTTGTATCACCTTCTCCCTGATGCTCAGAGTAATTCAATTCTAGGTAGCTAGCCATACTATTTGCTATTATCTATTACTAGAGACAGCACATGCAAACAAAGGTTGCAAATCGTTTTATAGAGTGGAAGTAAAGAAAGATAATTTCAAAATTAAAGCATCTGATCTTGAACTGGTGGAAAAGAAATACCTTCTTTAGATTTTGTAGCTCACTAATAATGTCCTTCTCAGGACTAACATTTCGCATCCCTCTAGTTTACCTGTTAAATTATAGTTGGAAAATAAAGTTGCTTGCGTGTTACTAAGAGAACAAACACAAACTTTTCTAGTACTCAGGGCAGAATTCAAGAATTTAAATAGTTTCTACATGATCTTGTAACTAACCTGAACTAGAAGTGGGTTACCAAATCTCAAGGCACTTTCCAAGTTCTTCCTGAAAGCATCATCCAAGAAACTAGTCCGAGTTATCTTACGGTCTTTATATTCATTCATGATAAACTCTGTTGCTTGCCCAGAGGGATCGATGATCAATGGATACCTTAAGTTAGTAATAAAGCACTTTCATTATTCAGGTTTTGATCACAGACAATGTCTAAGCGGTTTCATGATTTTATGTTAAGATTATTAGTATCAACTCTAAAACCTTGTTTATGGAAGGAATAAATTGGGACAGGCTCAGTGACTTACTTCAGAGTTTTGAAATGTATGTCTATATTTGGGCAACAAAATAGCTTCAGCTCAAGTCAACTTATTTTAATAGCTAAACATAACAAAAAAGGCAAGCAAAGGTGAATGCGAGTTTTTATGTTTACACATGGTTGAGGAGCTTTTACAAACATCAGCGGTTCACACAACAGTGAAACAGTGCTTTCAAAGATATACTGTGACTCAACAGGTGCAAACCCTGCCTTTGCTTTAGAACTCTAAGTCTTAGAATGAAATACCTATTGAACCGCTTGAGCATGATGGCATTCTCAGTGCACAGGTCATCTGCAGGGAGAGAACTTGCTTGCCAACGAAGCCGCTCATCGGCGTTGGAAAGGTACTCTGTCCTTGCAATGTCTGTACGGAACTGCAAGAAGGAAACACGGTTAATATTTAACTAGAGATTCTCAAAATAGTTGCTGAAGACATATTAAGTAAATGCAGCTCTACAAGGTGCTCTTTTCCAACAGCTCCATTCTTTACCTAGCATATTATAGCTTCTTCAACTGCTGCAGTACATTGATTTATGGTTAACTTATCATGACCGGATCTTTACCTGGATGTTTGCTTGCTGCAAATGGTGAGACCATGTAGTGAACAGATTCTGACGCATCTGCTGATCAAAGTAGCCAGCATAGGCAATAAAAGCTCCTGAAAGTAAACAGTCTCCTGCAATAGTGGACATCTGGTTCTTGAAAGTTTCACTTGTCTTCTCCCATCTTTCACGTTCAGCAGAAAGACTCTTCAGAAGAGCTGTGCTACGGTTTACCTAGAAATAAGTGGTGAAGTGGACTCTTTAGATGATCAACTGTTGTTGTACTACAAGTCTCTTGGAATACCTAAATATTGGCTCAAGGCCCAAGTTAAATTTAAAAGCTCAGAGATTCTTCACTTCAGTGTTAATAAATTATGTTGATTTTAACTGTTAGCACTTCTAAGTTAATCAAGATAAGTGCTAGCATAGGAGTGACATACTAATGACTAGATCAAGTACATAGAGAAATTCACCCTCCAAGAAGATCAGGTAAAGACATTATAATCACACAACATCCATGTCTGTTTCCAAAGGCTTTCTACGTATTTTAAGCCTTATCTGAACTGTCTTGCTGTCCAAGTAGCAACATGTGTGGATATTTCTAACTCCAGCCAGGTTTCAGTAGCATAAGAAGCCTCATGACATCCAGAGACGAAACAGCTCCAACGCATTGCACAGGAGAAGCAACCAAAGCCCACTTGCAAATTTGAAGAAAATTCACTTTCAGACTGTCAGAGATTAAAGGATGAAAAATTACTGATATATAAATGTCTTACTTTTGCTTCTACAGCAGCCAAGTCTGCCTTTATGGCTTGAGCCTCTGAAATCAGTACTGCATATTCCTCTTTGTAACGGGCAATACTGGCCTCAAGATCACGAATCATCTGCTCCACTTCATTTGCTTTCTGTTGGTTGTCTTTGGCATCATCCTCCAGCTTCTGCAGTTCATTGCGTAGAGGTTCCACTCTTTTTAACATATCAGCATAGTTCAGCTGCAAACAGTGAACAGACCCTTTATACTTTCTAAAATGATGTGTCAACAAGAACCACAGAATTCAGATAGATACCATCAACTGCATCTTTTCAAGTTTATGTATTTCTGACCTCTGTAAGAATTAATAACTCCTTAGTATTGTTTACCAATCCCTAGGACTCTAGCTTAAACCCAGCACAGACATTTAAGTAATTGCTTTTTGCAAGATACTTCTCCTGTTGTGTAGATTTACACGAAGTCATCCAAAAAGCTGACACCACATTTAGAAGTCCATAGCACTGCTTTACATAAATACTCAACTGGGTGTCCATGCCAGTACTGCGCTAATCTGCCTTTCTTAGGAATGAAATGAGTATAGCTAAGCCACAGAACAGTTATGACAAGGCCTATTGGCAAGATTCAAGCTAAATACACTCTCTCCACATCATGCCATTCCAAGCAGGTGCAGTTAAACGAGCCAAGCATTTTGCTGTTTTGAACACCAACAGGCAAGTAAAACCATTCTTGGATACCTCAGTCTGGGGGCATCTTCCCCAAAGCCTATTCCTTCAGGAAGCTAGTCAAATATTTAAAAGGCTGCCCAAAACATCTCAGCAGAGCTGCCTGTGGACATGCCCCACTTTAAGGCAAGACATATGCAGTCTCTATTAAGAGGACTGCATTGCATTTTCAATGGGGAACTGTATTGTCCTGTGGAATGACATCACACAGAGAAAGCATCCACTACTGTTTACTGTAAACCTGAAGTTTTTCAGTGAAGCAGCTGTATCACAACTGGCCAGATTTCTGGCACAGCACTACAGATCCCATCAGCATTCATGTGAGCAGTTTCTTTGTAGCAATATAGCTTGCCATACTTGGTTGAATAAAGGCAAATTCAGTCCCTTTAGACATTGGAATTCACCCTCAGGCTCGGTCTTTTCACATTGTCTTCGCTTTCTTAAACTGACATTACCTGTGCAATTGCCCATTTCACCATAGGTCCACAAGCCAGTGATGCTCTATTTACAATTTCATAATTGTAACTTGGATTTGACAGGTAGTTTTTCTTCATCTTCTCCCGGATGGCATCACTGCAAGGGAAAAGTTTTTACAGGCAGGATGAATACACTGTATGTCAGCACACAGGTGTTCAGTATCCCTTTATCTGGCTTGCCTTCCACAGCTGACAATGAACTTTTCCTGGAGGTTTTGCTGTCTGGTAGCTGGGATGTTTTCATTAGTTTAACATGTTGTTTCAGAAATTATAGTTTATGGGTGATAAAAGGCATTTAGCCACATTTTAAGACTAGTCACTCACAGATTGCTTAATTCCACTCAGAAAAACACAGGAGTTGGAAGGGAATTCAGATGTCTGGTCTGATGGTCCACTCATTTTCAGATCCAGCTAGGAAGCTGACCTCCTTAGCTGGATAAAGCCCTCAGCAACTTGGTCTGTTATAGCTGCAAAACCACTTTCAGCTGACAGTGTGGCTTTGGACACCAACACACTGCTTTGCAACCAAAGCAATTACACAGGGGAAAGTCCAGTTCAGACCCTCCACTCTGTAAATAGTTTGCTCACGTAACTAACTCACAGTTGCACTTTACCTGATTTCCTCAGCAGAGAAGTTAACAATGGTTGGGATGAAGTTCTCTCTCATGATGATGGAACGTATTTGTTTCCAGTCAGTGGTACTTTCACCTAATAGCAGACAGATGGACTCCAGTGCCAACTTAACTGCTGCAGGTGGATTAGCCATGGAACGCACCTCGACCAGGTGCTGCTTCTTTATCGACTTCACAGCTAACCAGTGCCAGAAAGAATGTTGACATAGAAGCAAACAGTTAGTAAAATCCAGCAGGGTACCCTGGGTTTGTAAAAATGCTTCAGTATTCTCAAAAAGAATATCAAGTTATTAGAGAAGGAGGTATAAATGGACAGCATTCAAACTACTATCACAAGATACACTTCTGTGAATGTCAACTTGCCAAATAAGCACAGGCAACTTAATCTGCTGCCTAAAACCTATTCACTCGAATCAGTGATTTGTCTATCCAGTTTAATGAATGGACAGCTGGACTGTATGCTGTTTGTGCAGCAGCAAGGCATCAGTGGTCTTTTTACAACTGGTCTGCCAGAAACTAAGCCACAGCCATAAAAGGAGTATCAAGATCAGATCACTATTATACACAGCCCCAAGCCCCACAGCTCAAAGACTCTGAATGTAAAAGAAGGGATTTCTTCAACACTGCTCAGCCCCATGCTAAGAGCCTACACTTTTGTTAGACAGGACCAATCCAGATTACAACAAAACACATTCCCACAGTCCAGTTTTAGATCCAAGCCCACAGCATGATCTCTCGAGGTGCTAACATACCATTCTGAGCTTCAATGACAGCAGGCTCCACCTTGTCAAGATCTTCTTTCACACTCATCTGCTTGTCTGCAATGACCTCCTGCTGCTTGTGCAGCTGTTCCTGAATCTCCTGGCTCATAACCTAGAAGGAAATTTCACATACAAAATACTGTTTTGTAGAAGTTGAACTTCTTCCAGTACTCACTCTGCAGGCTCTGTTTTGTAAATAAAATATTTGCTATGCACAAATACTTAACAAAAAGTTTTACCTTCTTTTTCTCAGCTTCCTGTTGATCTTTCACCATCTTTTTCAACTTGTCATTGGCTGCTGCATTTTTCACTTCCAGTTCCTGACTCTTTATTCTTAGGTCACGCCGCAATTCTTCCACCTGAGATTGATTGTAAGATGGAAGAGAGAATTTGTATGAAGCACTGAGATCTCTATTTCAGCACTCCAGCCCTACAGAGGGCCAAGTTTCAAAGATATGTACCTGATCAACTGTTTCCTTGATTTTTCTAAGACCAACATTCAAATGCATTTGCTGTTCCTCCAGTTCACTTCGCTTCTCATTGAACAAGTTGGCATAATGGTTGATGAAATCTAAATAGTGGCGTGGTGTGATTGCCATGGTTCTGCCTCCACGTTTTGCCAGCCGAGCATTAGCCTTCAGGGAACAAAAAATTGTAGAGTATGGACTGGGCATTGGTTTTACATCAATTTGGATGCCAAAGACCACACTTCTTAGGAAACTAACATGATGCTGTGCCCTAGAGGTAAGTGTAAGTTAAGCAGTGCAATAATAACATACCTGATGAAGAGTCTGGTGAACAAACACACAACTGTTAACAATGGCCTCCCTGTGCGATGGTGGCTGTGGCAGCTTATCATACACAACTGGCATGTAATCGGGCACAATATAATTTGGTTTCTCAAGATCCATTTTGCTTGTGAATTCTTTTCCAACTTGGTACAGTGCCTCAGTTGACCAGTCTCCAAACCAGTTCAAGACACATCTGAAACACAAAGCATTTGTGAAGACTTCCCCCAATGTATTGTTTTAGCAGTACTTGTACAACATGTTGGCATATGCAGCAATTACCTGTTAAAGAGCGCAGGAGAGGTAGCTGCCCGGTCCTTCAGGCCCTCAGAAGATGGATTCATGGTGAACACAACATGGAGATTTCGAATAACTTGGCTGGTGAACCATTTGTAGAGTTCCTCATGTGAATCTAACATTAAACCTTCTTTCTGCGCTCCTTCTTTACACTGAGTCATGAGGGTGGCATATTCATCTCCTTCAAAGAGACCAGGAACCTAATTCAAAAGATAGCTTTGTTGTAGCCTATGGTTGTAGAAAGGTGCTTACAATATTTACTTAAAATCTTCTTACCTCTCCATTGGCTAGGAGAGTGTTCATTCTCTCCAGGAATCCAGAATCCAATACATTTGACTCATCCATGATAAATGCTATTTTTTCATTTTTACAGCCAGAACGTCTCAACACTGTCCTAAGGTCTTCATCAAAATCTTCGCCTGTGTATTTTCTGTGAACCTGGTAAGATTTAACACCGGTCATTAATATTTTGGTTTAGTTTTGAATGGGATTTTTAGAGGTCAATATTAAAGTGTGAGTTTTGGCTAACAGTTTTGTAAAAGTTAAACTAGCACACCAACCTTAATTTGGTAGACACTCAAACCGTTCATCCACGCAACAAATCTTGAGAGGGTTGTTTTCCCTGCTCCACTGACTCCAATAAGCAGTAAGTGGCCCTGTGGCTGGCGGAAAATTCTGCAAAACAACATAACCAAGTGTGATTGATAAGTGTTAGCAACTTACTGAAGCTTTTCCTAGAACACCTGAACTCCAAGTTAGCCCCAAAACTGAGATATTTCCAAAGAGGATCCTGCTATCCGGAGGCTGGCAGTTTATTTTCTATAAAATAATGAGATCATGCTCTATTCTTGCTCTGTAATCAGGCTACTCTGTTTTAGAGTAACTGTAAATACTTACATGAGCAGTAATCGAAGTCTAAACTTACCGGTCAATTCTTAAAACATGATCCAAGACTTCATTGAACAGAACAAGTGGTACATCAAGTTCTTCTTCATAAAAGACTTTAAGCCTGGCTTTCACATAGTCTCTTAATTCTTCTTGATCCACTGGAATGTAATCCTAGAAGAACCAGTCCATACAGTATGGCAATTAGAATGAAGGGAATTTGCTTAGGGATTAATTTATGAGTACACAAAAGCAGAACTACTAGAATACTTAAAGTAGCAAACCTCTACAAAAATTTATGAATACTGTACTCCTTTAACTCATTCAGGAACATGTCCACAGCCTAGAGTGCCACAGAGAGATGCACAGGGTTTAAACACTGTATCTAATGAACCCACCATAGGCTGAACCTGGGCTGCCAGTTATCAAAGAGACTGGGAAGCAGCACTACAGACTTACTCCCTTCCCTCACTTCCCCAGTTTATTTTAAGCAGTCTTTCGTAGTCACTTACTATTGGTCAGAGATGGATAGCAAGCTAGGTGGACTTTTGGCTCGACCCAGCAGGATTTGTACAGCTTGCCTGGGTGGAATACTTCAGATTGCAAGAAACAGTTCACATAAAACATGTAAAATCAGTATTGCCTAAGACTCACTCCCTTATCCAAGAGGTTCCATGAGCAATAATTATCAGCAACTACCCGTTAGTGTTCCACTATTCTTGAGAGAAACACTATTAAATACTGCCTTTACATACTGTGGTAGCTCTTGGAATAGTATTCCTGGCGTAACAGCTATTAAATTTGTGGTAGAGTTCACTTCAGATAATCATAGTAGAAATTTCTTGGAGATCAGTCTAACAAAATGATTGTCACTGATTATCATTTTAATACAGTCATAAGAGCTGCACCACTCATTGCATCCACCTTTCTTAATTTTGGGGGTTAAATTTTAAAAATTTTTACTTACCTTTGACAGCCAGTTGCTGTATAAGATAGGTCTGCTCATAGCCTTTTCTTTGTCAATGTTGGGGAAGTGTTTTAGAGCAACCATATCAATGTTCTCATCAGTCCAGCGCCTCTCCTCGTCTTCAACAAGTCTGGATGAAGAAGTAAGTCAGTGAGTACAAATCCACTGTAACGGGAGAATATAATCTCATACTACCCCCAAGAGAGTGAAGCTAGAGTGAAGGCAAGTATTCTTATTGGTATTCCACCTATTTAACATGAAGCATAACTATGTCTGGCCTTCTAATGAAAGTTGGCAAGGAGTGGGGAAAATTTTCAACTTTTTTTGGTTTTCCTCCCCGTCTCTTGTTTATTTTACCTGTCCTGGAAGAGTCGTAAGGCTTCATGGGCCCAAATCCTGATAAGGCCTTCAACTGGTAAGGTTTCCAGTGGTCTTAAGGCTTCAAATATACCTCTCACCCATCGAGTCATTTCACGAGGTGAATAGATGTAGTGTGGCTGTGTGTCTTGAGTGAACCTCTCCTAAAAATTTACACTTAATTAGTAACTATCTCAAAGTTGCACCATATTTTTACATGCCTTGGCATTGCAAGATATTCAGTCATTTTTACCAGAACTCAAGTAATTAGTTGAGCTCTTGTACACATACATATTGTCCATTTGAAAGGCAAACAAAACATTTTAAAGGATTCGGCATAAAGGGAAGACTTTTATTTGGAGTTTGGGGGATGTATTTAACAAGTTACCTGAGACATTGTGTAGAATTCTACCATAGCAGCAGTGAGAGGTTCTGCGTATGTGCGAAGTGATGGGATCAGCCTTAGCATTGCACGATTGAATGTTCCATATATCTGAGTAAGTGAAGCTGGTCCAGGATAATCCACGTAAACCACAGGAACATGTCGCAGAAATCTGAAAGATTAGCATATTACACAGTAGAGAAAATTATAGTCTGTACTCTCATTATCTTTTGCCAAACTTAAATAACTGCTTGATTCAAAATCATCAGCAGTAACTGCAGTTGGTTTGATTTCTCCTTAATGCCTCCAGTCAAAATGCATTTTGAAGTATCTGCAGCATTTCAGACAGGTGATTCAACAGCCTGACAGTGAGTCCACTGTCTGGCTGTCATGATAAGAACCAACGAGCAGCTAGTGCAAAAGCAAGGAACACAATTTCAGCACAGCTGTTGTTAAACAAGTGTATTAAGAACAGATTGCATAGCCAGTGCTTCAGTTTTGACCCCTACTCAGTTGCTGTAGAGTTTACTAGACACATTACCTATGGGAGAGGGGCTTTCTTCCAGGATCAGTAGGCGGATTGCACGCACCAACAAACTGAATTCTCTCCAGTTTCACCCATGTCTGGTCAGATGTACGATAGAATCCTCCATGTTCCACCATCTGGGAAAAAAAAATCAAATTAGTGGACTGCTGTAGTTCCCTAAATGTAACTGTTGCGATACAGTTGATTACAAAGACAAACAAACCTGTCTAATGAAGGATATGACTCTCTGTGTGCCATACTTATCCATATCTGGCAAATTGATTTCATCACAGAACAGCACCAGCCACTTCCCTAACTGCACAGGAGCCAGCACCACTCCGTTAGGGGTACGCCTGTACTCACAGTAGTGATCAAAAGTTTTCAAGAGCAGTTCTGGAGTGGTTGCACTAGAAAAGTTGAGTCCAACCACCTGCAAAAGAGAATAGTAGAAAAAAAAGGTAAAATACACTAAGACCTGAAAGAGAGCATATCAAGAGTCCTGAAAACAGGCATATTTGGCTCTCCACAATGGAAGTACATATACCACCCATACTAGAGGTTATTGCCTGTACACTGTTCGCTTCCCACTGCAGGTTTCCCATTTATTAAGCAGTAACAATTCCTGCTCAATCCTGTACTTAGAACATCACAGCCTCATTTAACTGTTACTCCACCTGAAGACACTGGAGGATGAGAGCTATTCTTAAACACTACCACAGGTTTTTAAACACTGAATGTAGGAATGTTTCTGTACTACTGAAGAGGCAAAGGAAGGAAGTAGTTTTTAGGTTAAGAGAAACGAATCTATATTCTCTTCCATGTAATTTTTACTTTTTTGCTATGTATATATGTGAAGCAGAGGTGGAGCTACCACTCAATTCTGGCTAGCAAATAACTTCCATGCTGAATCAAGACTGCTCTAATCTTTAAGATTAGAGACTTGTGACTACTCTGTCATTCACACACACAGGTGCACACGCACACACTCCCTTGTGTACCTCCATGTCAGGCAGAGCTCTGAGAGCACTGAAGAGGGTCATGGTCTTTCCAGAACCTGGTGGGCCACAGAGCACCAGAGGTTTGTGTTCTGCCAGCCATGTGTACAGCAATGCTTCATGGCGAACTGTATCCAGGGTTGGGACTACAACATCAGGAGCTGCAACCTTGTGTGTTTCAACTTCAATCTGAGGAACCTTGGATTGCCATGGCACCCATTCACCTGTAATGGACACCTAGGAGCACAAAAACATGATTAAACAATTTACAAAAGGGATCTAGCTCAACCTTTAAAACCTTTTTTTTAATTGATGAGATGGTTTGTGGCATCAAATTCTGTGTTTATTTAAACAAGCAGTTTCTCTGCTGAACTGTGAAACCGTAAATTTTAAGACAGTCTAGTGGATTATTCTCCAGTTTCACCTCCAAAATCTAAAGCAGGCTTTTAATAATATGAAAGAGCAACACTTCTAACACAAGACAAGTTTACCTCATAGTCAATGATAGGTATGTTGGGTGCAGTTGGCAGTGGCACAGTGGTGATTCTCCGAATGTATTCTCCCAGCTCTGCTCTCATTTTCAAACGGCTGTCTCCAGAAAGAGACCAGAGTATTGCATAGACCAGGTACCTCTGTAACAAGCAGCAAAAACAAATTATTGGTTTTAGAGGAATGGAACAAAACTTTATAACTCAAATATAGCCAAACACAACAGCCACTTAACAGCAGATTGCCTTTACCTGGATGTAGCGCTCTAGCTGATCTATCTGCATTGGGAAGTCTGGGTGGTTGGCGTTGTACTGGGCGACGTTGCGGCAGGCTTGGTGCAACATGGAGAACAGAGAACCCAGACAGCGCAGGCGGGTGAGATCCATAATGTGCTCCAACTTGAAAGCATGTTCAAGTGCTTTGGTGACCAGGCCGTTGGATGTGAAATACGGCTGCATTATTGTTGCAGCATCTCTCTGAATCTGTTGGGGGAGACAAACACTGCTCAATCAATTTGCTTCCCATGTGATTACCAGGCAGCAGGAAATGATTTTATTTCAGGTTTGAAATGCTTCATATTTTAATATTCTTTTAAAAAAAGGAGAAAAAACACATAAAGAGGAAGACAGCTTTTCTATGGTAGGCTGTCATAAGTTCTAAGTACACTGTACTACCTGCAATACAAGTGTTTTTCTACTTTAACCCATAATGTAATCTAAGTTATACCTGCAACATTGGGGATGCTGCTTCTTCTCCTTCATCTTCTTTGCCCTTTCGCCTTCGCTGAGCTTCCTCCTCACCCTCATCCAGAGGAATGCTTCTTAGTCTGGCCAGGAAGTTATTGAATATCATGTCTGTACTGAGAACATCCTCACTGAACCAGACCATACCACACCTTGATACAGTAGCCAAAGTGGCATATTTCAGATCCTGTACCTCAAACATGATACGCACCTGAAAAACAGAAATTTAAAAGAAGAGTTTGAAGTAAAAAAAACCAACAGCAAGACAAAACAAAAACCCTTTCCTCAAAAAAAAAAAAAGACTTTTCAAAATAAGTTAATTTGCATTTAGACTCTGAATAATCAACAGCAACATTCTATTATCCTAAAGTAAGTTCATCATTATTGACTGTTACCTTAAACTTATACAACCCACAAAGTTTGTCTAACAGGGCCAGAGTAAGCATAATGCGACATGCTTGCTTCCTCAAAAACTCCTAACTCCAGCAAACTACAACCTGAGCTCAGTATTACTCTGCTTGTGATGAGAAAGAGGGACACCACTAGCACATATTAAACTAAAGCAACAAGCTTATGGACAGCACATAAACACGATGTAAATAAAGTTACATTACATTTGGTGGGAGGCTGAGACGTTCTCCATTTGGCAGAGTCAGAAGTTTGTTGTCATCCAAAACAGAGTTCAAGTTCTCAACCCACTCAGGGTCTACATCACCATCAAAGATAATCCACTGACGTTTCTGCAGTTCACCCCTCACATTGTCTATGATTCTAGATTAAAGGAAAGACTTATTGCAGTAAAGAATTAAGACTCGGTAAGGCCAGATTATCCTTGGCACAAATGTACTGGCCATTTTGCATTTGTGCTGTTAGAGACTCACTTTCTCAGGACATGTGTAAACAAGCCATCTGTCCATTCTCTGGTGTTTGGATCCAAAGTACCATAGAGGTGATCTTTGCTGATTGCTTTTGGATCTATAATGTGAGCAACACCTTCCACACCCTCCAGTCGTTCCAGGGCCTTCAGAAGTACTCTCCAAGCCATGCTCTTTCCACTTCCAGAGGGACCGACCATCATCAACCCATGATTTATCTGCGTAATCTGATACAGCTGAAGAACCTATGAGAAAAAATGAGGTAGCAATTAAGTCTTAAATAATATAAGCTTCTACGTACTGCTCACGTGAGACAAGTAAAAAGTTTTCCACCTTTCATATAGTAAAGAAGAGCTCAGTCTTACACATAAACTTCAATTCCACATTTTGAGCTTTAGATTTTACCTTTTCAACCCACATGCCACCAACTTCTTCTCCATCACCATAGGTAAGATACATTTCCTGACACACTTTCTTAAGCTCCTCTCGCAAGGCTGTCATCTCTCCACGATGATACTGGACTCCAGGGAATACATCAGAAAGGAGACTGAACAGCAATGGAATGTCTTCTGCAACCAGTTTTGGTACCATAGTTTCACATACACTTTGGATCAAGATCTGCAGAGAGAGACACATTTCATTTAAGATCTTTTGTTAAGTTCACTTTACCAAATGCGTTTGACAAGAAATACTTCACTAAATACTTTACTCATAAAGCACCAGCCCAGGGTAGTCTTAGTTAAAACAACATCTGAGGAGGTTTCAACTACACAATGACTTTCCACTGGTTTTCAGTTTACACAACTGTTTTCTCATGTCTCTTCACTATGCTTTTGTTATTAACTGCTGAGAAACTGAGCAGCTGTAACCATTACGGATGCACCACCTCATAGGAACAAGTCTTTCACTATAATTCAGGGACTCCAAAGACATGTTTAACTTGTTTCTAAGCTATCAAATCACCACCTTAGTAACTAACAACACTTTGCTTTCAGCGTTTAACATTAACATTGTAAGGTTACTTTTTTTTGTCTTGTGTGCATCCTCTATTTGTGCTAAAAGCAAAGACTTTACACACACATTACCTCTTGCTCTGGTAAGTTCTCAGCGATTTCTCCCTCATCAACAACTTCACCACGCTCTTCCTTCTCCCGCTTTATCTTCTGAATCCTCTCCCTCTTCACATTACCTGCACTAACCAGCACACTCTTCAGTGCTCTCAAGCCAAAGTCATAGTGACTTTGAGAGGACAGCTGTTCATCACATAGCCTAAGAAGCAAGAGAGACAAAACACAATTTGATTCTCAACAGAAACCAACATAACACTCAGTAAATATCATTGCTTACTTGAAATGATTATTGCACAGTGTGCTTAGTGAGTAGCAAAGAATATTAGAGCTTTGCACATTAAGTTCTATTGTTACTGAGTGGAGCCAAACTTGTTACTCACTTGAAGAATGGTACTATCTTATTGGCAAGCACTTCAGCTGTACGGAAACCCTGGGAGTACAACATGACCTGGGCAATCAACTGACGGTCTGGTTTTGTCATTGCCAAGCTACGGAACAACTTCTTCAAATTGTCAGGCAGATTAGATCTGCCTGCATAGCCAGGATTCATGGTGATGAAGATAGCCATGTCAGGGCTCACTTTGACTTGTTTGTTCAGAAGCTCGCAGGTAATCGGTGTTGCAGCTGAAAAGAAAGTGCATTTACTTACATCCAAGCCAGTGATCATTCACCTCAAGAACAGAAGTCATACTTCATTCTATTTTAGTTTCCTACAGTAATGGACAGCAGGTTCTCTAGTACTGCAACTCAAATAACATAAATTTCTAGCAGCTGAAAGTGACTTAAGTTTTGACAGAAAGTGGCTTCATCCTTGCATTAGTCGCAAGAAATGTAACTGAGCAACAAAACATCATGAAGGATTTAGAGACTGTTAGGAATAAAGAATTACATACTCTTGTCGTAGTTGGGGTTGGAATGCTCTCGCAAGGCTTCCTGGATGCACTGAACTTGCTGTGAGACCGCAGAGAGCATTCGCTCCTCCAGCCTGTTGAACTCATCAAAGCAGCCCCATGCACCCACCTGGCACAGTCCCACAAAGATGCGTCCCATTGCCTGCACAGAGAGGGGAAAATCCACTCAGCTGCACGATCATTCTTGTGTATGCACAAGCAAAGGGGAGCAGAGAAGAGAACTTTTTACAATGCAGGAAGGGTACTCCTGCAGAGGAGCTGCATTTATATGTAGGTTTATTGTAAGAGTTATGATAGGGTTCTAACTGACTTTCAGGTGTTCACTGCTTCATGGAACCATAGAAGATGACCACAGTGTCTTATTAATACATAGTGTCCTGCAGTATGCTGAAAAACTTGCAGGATAATTCCACTGCATAATGTTTTGTTTGCTGATACCATTATTTATCAGGTGCAGTTCTAGTCCTTCATCACAAGGATACTAGAATTACAAAACATGTCAGAAGAGCAAACTGAATGGCCAGAGTATGGTACTTCCACATAAAAAACAACCCTTAAGGTAGGATTCTGCAAAAGACAACATGAGGGAGTATAATGGAGGTCTAGAACCTACTAGTTTAGGATGATGTCTTTTCCACTACAAGAACTAAGGAATCATTAAAAAAAGAAGGTGCTCTTTCATAAAACACTTAGTGTGTAGAGAATGTTATGGAAGCAAGTGTGCAAGTGGATTTAAGGGGATAAACAGTACATGGAGAAAGGTTCACTGGAGCATGAACAGAGTAACACATTTCAGCCAGGACCTCCTGATCCTCATGTCAGAGGGAGGAAGAGGACTGGGAGCAAGGAAGGAGTAGCACCACTACCTGTGATCTCAATACTCCCTGCGCATTTTCTTATAGTCACCACTACAGCCCAGATGCTGACTATGTGAAACCCTGGTCAGGTCAAACTATAGCTTTACAGAAAAAAAACACACATGGCAACCTAGCAGACTCCACAATCTATAGTGATACCATCTCTGTGTTTTATACTGTTTTTTATATATACAGCTGACCAAGGTTTTTATTTTGAGACATTTGCAGTTTACAGATGCATTCCATTTCAATTTGAAGATGCCATTAATCTCAAATATCAGCTAAGACTTAATGACAATCATCTTGGAAATAAACACGGCTGGCTGTTAACAAAGACTTCATTTTTTTAATGAACAGCTTACCTGGAAGTCAAACGTTTCGTCACAGTTGAAAACCAACACAAAGCGGCCCAGCTGATGTCCAAGAGCCTTAACAGATTCTGTTTTACCAGTACCAGCAGGACCTATTTTTGAAATGGGATAGACACATTTTAGTGTTTATCATCTGAGGTACTAAAGCCAACTTGCGCAATCTGCCAGCATGAGGATTCTGGTGGTGCCTGTCAAGAGGGTTCAAATGAAACCTAAAACTCCTTCTACTTCCCCCAAGACTGTTTTATTCTTCAATATCTTAGTTATAAGTGTTCTGCATGTTTACATTTATGCTATGTTGTGGTAGTGCATATCCTTTCCCCAGTTCACCTGCACTCCCAGCATCCCGGGACTCAGGAATGCTCATTAGGCCTCGGCCTTGATTAATGGCACCTGGGTAGTCAGCTCCCTTTCAGTTTACCAGAAACCCTGTCTGCTCCCAGAACTTCTGTTGTCTAACAAGCTCCTGTTTTCCAACCAATAGCCTTGAGACTTTATTTTCCTGTCTGAACAACAGGAATGGAATAAAATTTTCGTTACTGGACTTCTCAAGCAAAATTCCAGTAACTACCAACACAGATCATGGCCCTTACCTGTTTGCCTCCCTTACCGTGCATAATTGCTTTTAATCCAATTTTTCTTTATGTGCTCTATCTATACAGTAAGTAACAGAGTAAACCTTGTCTTCAAATTTGTTGTGCTTTCGCAAATTTGTATTAAACCTGCCTTTGTTGAAACCCTGATGGTGATTCTTTAAGTGACCTAAACCACTCATTCACATATATTAAAGAAGATAATAAGCTATTAGAGAAGGTAAGAATTTATACACTTGTCCCACTAACTTACCAAATGGTGATCCTCCAAGTCTTGCCTCCAGGGCTTGTGTCATTGTCAGGTAACAGCGGTCAGTAAGAGGAGTCTGTACCAGCTTATCCTGAACACCAAGGTACTCAAAGCCATAGTTGAATTTGGCATTTGCCATCTGAATGGAGAGCTGTTGCAAGACATCTGTCTGCTTTGGGTCAAAGTAGAACCGCATTTGGCTGAGCCACTCAAAGGATTTGGAGTTGTCGATCTTGCTTTTGATCAGTGATCTTGTAACATCTCTCTGGTGCACCAACTCGGTGATCTGGAGAATGAAGTAACTCCTTAGACCACAGCAATACAAGCCATTGCTAATAAAGCCAGGAATCCTACAGCTTCTCAGATTAGCACAGTAAATTGCCATCACTTAGAAATCATGACATAAAACTGGTCTCTGCCTTAAATCTGATGCCACGAAGACAAAACTAACAATGTTGCCTACCGTTGTTAAGGTCTTTCAGCAAAGCATTATGGTCCAGTGAGTCTGTTAATCCATTACACTACTGAATTTGGTATTTCACTTGACAGAAACTATGAGGACACATACTCCTAGAACAAACCAGGTATTTCCCTCTAAAAATCTACAGAAATAACCCAGGATGATTTTAACCTCCCTTTACCCCCCAGTCATTATCTACAAACAAAAGTACAATATAATTACAATAATGAGCAGCTTAATGACATATTTCACATTTGAATGAAGAAATCAGTAACTTGCATATCTGGAAGAACTAGTTAGAAGATCAGTTCAGTGAACTAGTCTACAATATGCTGTCATGCATTAAGCTGACTACAGTGAAAAACTACCACCACCTACAGGATCAAGCCTTGATATAACTGCCTAAAAAGCAAGGAACTTTTTCTAGAAGAATAATAAGTCTCAGACTGATATATTTTCATCAAACTTTTACAAATCCTCACCTGCAAACCCAGAGGAAAGGAGTCTTTTACTTACTAAGTGCTCCAGTTTCCTTCTGCGAAGAGGTGGCTGTTCCATCAGGACAGAGTCTGCCAGGACATTGAGTGTGACCTCAACATTGGCCAGCACAGACTGGAGAGGGCTATTGTCTCCACTTCCACCATTGAGGGCTGACTCTACATTCTCAGACCATGCAATTTGGGCTGACAGGACAACAAGCTGAGCCTGTGGAACAAAAAATCCTCATCAGATAGTTTTCCTCACTGAAGTAACGAAGCTGCAGTATGTGTCGGTGTTCCACATGAATACCTGGTATTTGTCAATCCAAGAGATGTAGACGGCTGGATCAATTGAAGTTGCTTTTCCAAAGATTTCTACTTCAGTAACAGATTCTGCAAGCAATTTAGCAAGGGTCACTCTCATTTCTTTTTCAACAAGAGTAAGCCACTCATTGATCTTGGGATGTTCTGTGATGGAGACAGGTGTTTTGAACAGCACCTACAAGGATTAAGGACTTAAGTCAGCCTACATTCACTTAAAATTTCAGAGTTCTAATTACGAAGAAACACTGCAGCTGTACCTCCTCTCCTTCACGTGAGGAAATCCCAAGAACCACAGAATTATCTTCATTGAGAATAATGCTAGAAACTCCAGCAAACATCTTCTTGAAGTGTTTCTGTAGTTTAGCAACATTTTTGCTGTTGCCAATGATTTCAAGCAAGTCTTCATCACCAACAAAATAAAACCTAGTAATCACAGAAAATGAGATCCGTATCAGAATTCCAACTATCACTTTTAAATTATGACTTATGCTTCATAGGTGGCCACTATACAGGAGTAATTGACAGCCATTACCCTAACACTGCAAGAGTGCATAAACAATAAATTTGCTAAAGCTATATCTCAGGGCTATCATTCAGTCTCAATCCACGTGGTCTGTACCACAAATAAATATATACATGCTCCATACTGTGGTTCATTTTCTTTACCCTGAACTACTCACAGTACAGCTTGGAATTGAATCAAGTCTATTATTCCCACTCAGTACCTCCTTCACCTTTATTCTCTCATACTACGTAACAAACTAGTTGAGGACTACAGCTAAGTCAAAACGTGTCCTTGAATCAAATGGCAGAAGAACCTTTACAGAAATCAGCTGCAATGGCTCCTTAAGCAACATCTGAATTCTGCAACCCGCCACAGATGAGTAAGGGAAGTTTCAGTGACACTTCGTTAGAAATGGCTGCAACTGAATTCTGTACATAGACAACACAGATTTAAATGGTCGTAACACCATATATAGGCCATACACAAAAACTGGCAGAGGCTTTACAGAGCAGTACACAAATTCCTGCACAGAAACATCATATTGCTTTACTTCAAGAAGCAACTAGAGTCAAGTTCTTACCGAGGGAAAGATGACCTCTCCCTTTCCAGGTATTCTCCCAGTGCCTTCTGGATCTTCCCAAGCAAGTCTGCCAGTCTTTCTAATGATCTCTGCACACCCTGAATGTTGAGAACATCCATCACAAGTGGAGATTTGGACACCTTTTTCATGAGTGCCAAAAATTCAGTGCTGATGCTACAAGTAAAATAACACAGTACATTAGTGAAAACTCAGTAAACATAGGCCTGCAGAACACAGAAGTTACTTGTCCCTAAATGACCACTCTGTCTCCAATTGTTGCAGCTTCTCTAGGTAACACCAGGCTAAATTCCTGAAATAGCTCTTTATCAACCTCAAGTCCACAACAACAAAATCTAACTTCTTTGCAATGTTCAATCTACTAATTCCACTGCAGAAGGTCTACTTTTCTTCATTTCCTGAAGAGACGCAGAAACCTGATTATTTGATCAGATTGGAGGTGAGTGGAATGAATAAGTACAATCAGAGCAACTGAAAACAGAGGAAGTAAGTAACATTTCAAGGGTGAGACTAAAAGCTGCAGCAACAGAAACAAGCCTGCTTCTTGCAGCCACAAGGCCAGAAAAATCCTTGAAGTAGCTGGCTTGAACTAGCAAGAAAAATCAACTGAATCCCAATCATCTAAATCCCCCATCTTCTAAAAACTGTACATCAGATTGTGTACTACAAACATTTTTATGTCATAGTTGCACCTCTTTGCTTGATAAACTACCATCTACAGCAGGACTGTAATCCAGCTGGACCAGGTAAGAATACAGTCAGTATTTCAACTTTGAGAGTTGAATCACTGAATCACGAAGTTTCAGGCCTGGCCACATGGTGCCCCAAGGGAGGCAGGAAAAGAACAAAGCAATTAAAAAGTTACCTCTGGAACCGCTGGGTCTCCACAGGCAGCAAGTGCTTGATGTCTGCACTGCCAGTAAAGATGCCCTCCAGGTAGACCCATCGTCTTTGGACATCTATCCAGACATCAAAGAGTGCCATGATACGGTTCAGCTTATCTTCCCAGCTAAGGGCATCTTCCTCAAACACCTGAAGTTTAAACACTCCATTAATATTCATTTTAATATTAGCAGGCTTTTGATCACTAATAGCTATTAGTGGAAACAGTTGCTTGAGAGTTACAAAGTATGCATTATGCCATTAACTGTCTGTCAACTTATATAGTGAATATAGTACCTGCTGACAAATACATGAACTAAACAAGAGGCAAAGGCAGAACTAAATGAAGATTCTTTAGCTTTGTTCTCTGTTTTACCTTGTAGTATGGTGACAGCTTCATAGCAGACACGCTGTTAATGTGCTCCTTTACTTTGTTGAAAAGGTCATCCCATCCACGAATCAAACGACACTTGTTCTGGTAATTGACCAAGTCCAGTTCATAAGTGTTCCACACTTCTCGTATCTGAAGAAAAAGATGTTAAAATATGACAGCAATAATTTCTGTTCCAACATAGTTACAAAGTAAAAATGTTACAGTAATCAAGATTTTATTTTTTTTTAACCCAAGGATTCTGGGTTTATGCTCAAGCTTTTGTTAAAAATACTGGAAATATGATGCAATGAGGTAAAACCTGAACGAGGTGGGGTCTTTGCAGTCACTATCAAGAACTGCTTTCCCCGGATAATGCAGATTTCATGAGAGGAAGCTTACAAAGCTTTAAACTGTTCCTCTGTTCCACGGAGTCTTGACACTTGCATCAACAGCTTAGAGTGACAAGTTTACTACGCAAGTGCCAGCCTCTCAACAGCAACTTTTTGGTTTGCTATTGCATGCATACATACAAGAGCTGATACTAGCCTGTTTCAAGAACTCTTCCAAAGCCATCTCTCCCTGAGCCACAAGCAGAACATCTTTGACAATTGCTTCATTTCTCTGTAAATCAACATCCCAGATCTGACCCAGGGTCAACTCTGAGACAACCCAGTTAACGTGAAGCCTTTTCATCAGCTGTTTCCAGTGACGGTCTTTAAGTGCCTCAGATTTCAGTTCGATAACTAACATGTTTATCTAGAGAAGACAAGAAAGCAAGTTACATCTTGGAACTTCAATACAAAACACATGCATTTTAGAAATGAGTATAACTCACCTTCATGTAGCCCTTCAGAAGTCTCTGAACATACTCATAGGAGGCATACTGTCGCAAGCGGGCAGGGAAGTTTTTCAGCTGGTTCAGCAGACCATCTAGGTTTTGTCGAAGCTGTCAATAACATAAAAGCAATGAAATCCTTCTCTACAAAGTTCTGGGCACAGAGCTGTACAAGTTGCCTATGTATTTTTTACAGGCAACTCTCTCTAATAAGGTATTATCGACAATATGGCTCTTTGAAGTGCTATATGCATTTGCCTAAGATATGGTTATTCGATAGCTGGGAATGTGGTTTTATTGGTCTGTTTAAGATTTACAACATAGTCTTGTCACAGGAAGCTTATGGTTTAGTGATCCTACCACTCTTTACCTCCTGAGCATTGAACTAAAACTTATGCTGTTCACCAGCTATGTAATGAAGTTTCCTCAATGAGGTCCCACAACTTATTTAAAAACAGTAGTTTTTTCTCTGTAGATGCAGTCCAATCTCAATCTCAAAACCACTGGAATGGCATAAACCCTCCATAACATTAAGTTGTGACAAGTCCTGTGAATATTTTTAACCTTAGCATAAGAAGAAACATGCTCACAATATACTGAAAAAGGTACCTACACACTGAAAATGATCCAGATTGTGACAATTGAATCTGTTTATAACAAGAGGTCTAATTCCTAATTTGCATATACCTGTGGCAGCTATATTGTCTATGTATATAGAAGTGAAGTACCTTGCGAGGCTGTACTGAAACCCAGGGCTGTTCTTTCATTTGATCAATCTGTTCCCAGACCTTTGAGAGTTCAGACCAGACACCTTTGAGATCCTGCAACTCTTCAAGAGCTACCTGTAGTAAAGAATGTATCAAACATCAGCAGGTATCGCTAATTTCTTCAAATTCATTAGCACAGGGGAGTTAAACAGAATACTTCTAATATGTCAAAAACCTTCAGACAGCTTGCCAGTTCAACAGAACTGCAATAGCAAGTGACCAAGATGAGATTCTTGCCTCTCAGGTCACATAATTGTTTCAAAAGAATAAGACCGAGACAGAAGAGATCACAATCTCTTAAGGCTAGAATTGAACCAGTGTGGAGATTCTGTCCTTGATACCTGCACAGCACAGGCTACAAGTTCCTCTCTTAAGGAAAATAGTGATGGAACTGAAACATTTTTATCCACAACCGCCAAGAAGTTGTGTGAGCAGGTTGTACCTGGACACGCTCTTCACTGCCACTGAGCAGTCCTGTGTCGGTTAGTTCCAGAGCTTCCTTGGCCTTTGCACATTTCTCACGATCATCCTTCAGCCTGCCGAATTTTCCTTCGTAAATGGTAAGAGCTTGAAGAGCCTCTTCTGGACGCAGATTTCCCTAAAGTTTGCATGGAATACATTAATCCAATGATCCTACAATCAAGCTGAATGCACGTTAAAAGCAAGGACTAAGTACTAAGTGTTCGTTTGTCTCATTATTTTTCCATTTCCAGTTTGCTGACAGTAAGGCAACATACTAGGCCAGAATAAGTCGCATTCCAATTTTACATGCAGTTTTTGGCTTTAGTAAGAAGCACTTCAGGAAAAAAAGAAAAAAAAGCAAGCAAAAAGCAGCTTGCTTCTGAACCCTCCTACATGCATAGCTCTGACATATCCCTTTTTTCAAAGCTGCGTTACTCCCTGTAGTCATCTTACTTTCTGCACCTAACAGAGGCCCATGGTTTAAGGGGAAACTTCCCTCTACAACCATCCTCAAAAATCAACATATAGACACGTTATTAAAGAACCCAAAAAAAGACTTTTACCATAATCTCAAATAAAAAACTGCAAAACAGAGCATAAAAATAAACTCCCTACTTCTTACTGAAGGCAGAAAATCTACCATATTTACTGAATGTTATTCATCACTACTTACTGTAACAGGCTTTGTTTTCTCCCAGTCTGTCAGCAAGTCAGTTGTTCGGCTCTCCACTGCACGATCCTCTTGAACTATTTTCATCTGCAAATTAGCTACCTGTTGTTGAATGGCAGAGTCCTTTCTGCGCATAATGTCATTAAAGGCACCCCATTCTCCTTCAATGTTGTCAATGTACAGCCAAGAGGAAGGAAACTGGAACCTTTGTTTCTCAAGCAAGCGCTGACCATTACGATAAAGCTACAAGAGACAGTGGTTTTAAGTTAAAAAGACAAAACTAACTTCAGACACAATGCTAAATACAACATATTTTAACAAATGCTCACTATAGAGTTCACAGGGTTTTTCAGAATATCAACTTCAAGTCTGTTTTTAAGACAACTTGAGTATCATGAAGCTGCACCTTAAGAACTAAGCCTGACATTTCTGCAAGTAAGAATCATAACTAAACAACATACCTCAACTTGCTTTTCAAACTGTTTGATTTTACGTTTCAAGGACTGAACGTATGTGATGAACGTCACTGCATCTGATGTGCTAGCAGTGTCCACAGAATGCTGCTCCAGCTCTTGACGGGACTGTTAAGGGCACAAATCAGTGTTTTAGCATTCTAGAAGAGTTGATCTCAAAGTGAAAAACAGGAATTAGGACATATCTTACCTTAGAAATTTGTGAATGAAACTCTGTCATATTCTGACCAAGCATTTGGCCAAATTTGCTGAGCACTTCCTTGTGCCAGGAGTCATACTTCAAGTTCACCTTTGATTGTACCTGTAAGCGAAAAATGTTACATAATAGTAATGGCAGCCTTGCTATTTTTTGTTATATGACCGTTCTGAAGTTCAATGCATTTATTACAAACAATAATTACAATTTCTTACCTTGCCATAGTCTATGACAACAGGTCCAAATTCCTTTCTGGTTTCTGCATTGTCAAATGTTCCCCTTGCTTTTCTTATCTGAACTAGAAGGGCTTGCCACTTATTCAGGTCTTCACCAAGACGGTTGTATATGTTTTCAGCCTGCATATCCCACAGACACTGGTACTGCAGCCAAACCTAATTGGGGTATTTCAAAACGTTCAGAACCTCTCCAGTATATTCCAAAAGATGTGTTTCCCTCCAACCCCAAGGAAAACTGAAAGTCCACGTTCATTTTTGCTGTACCATTACATGGTGTCAGTCTCCTACCTTGACATACTGCTCCACTTCAGTCACAATTCCCATGACAGCTGAGTATGACTCCTCCAGAGCTGCAGGGCCATCAGGCATCCTTGTCAATGCGTTACGATAGAATTTCTCTTCCTCAGACAGCTCATAATGCACTCCAACCTAAGAACCACAATTATACCTGTAACATACACTAATTTCTAGAGCACTCAAATTCAGTTATAGAGCAACACGTTAACATCTCAAGGACAGTGAATTGCAAAATGAAGGTAATTGCTCAGACTTAGACACAGCTTCGTTACACTTACCTGATACCTCTGACTTTGAATTCTTGGTAGTGACAGGATTACCATCTTCCAAGAAAACATTTCTTGGTAAAGTTTGTATCTACACTCTTCAATTGGTGGATTCAAGTATATCACCTGGTTAGTTATTCTAAGTTCATGTACAATGTTCTGCAGAAACAGTAGAAACACTCAGTTTTACTGGCAGATACTGCTACATGTAGACAAGAAGTCTGGACTTCATAAAACACTTCTGAAAAATCAACTCGCACTTAAATGGGAGAAGGCAAGTACCCCTCCAAAAACAAATGCAGAAGGAATATATATCTCCCACATAAGCGTCAAAAGTAAGTCCTGCATTAAACAAGTAACCCCAAGAAAAAACCACAAACAAACAAACAAAACCCTAACACAGAAAAACCCACAAGAAAACTTACTTTGATCTTGGGTTCACCACCAGGCTTATGGCTCACTTGAGGAGCATCTGTATCCATGTCAACTTCTGCTTTGTCATCTGCTTGTCCAAGAAGAACTTGGGTCCAGGCTCTTAGTCCAGCTTGCAAACGAACACCCAGGATTCTTTCAATCTAAAGAAAATAAGACAAACTGGAGGATAAATCTGCACATCCACTGCATGAAGATTCCCATCATCAATCTATTCTGACATCTATGGCACACTATGGCACCTCAAAGACCCAAGTGCTCCTTTACTAAGTCATCCCAGTACCTGACGGGGCTACAAGTCAGCTACAGAGGGACTTTTTACAAGTGCTTGTAGCAATAAGACAGGGGGTAATGGCTTTAAATTGAAAGACAGTAGGTTTAGAAGAGATGATAGGAAAAAATTCTTCACTGTGAGGGTGGTGAGGCACTGGAACAGGTTGACCACAGAGGCTGCGGATGCCTCATCCCTGGAAGTGTTCCAGGCCAGGATGGATAGGGCTTTGAGCAACCTGACCTAGTTCATGGCATCAACAGCCCACGGCATGGGGGTTGCAACTAGATGACCTTAAAAGTCCCTACCAACCCAGACCATTCTATGACTGAAGAGGTTTAGGATTTTTGGTAAATTTTCACTGAATATCAAGTCAAAGCTTCCCCTGGTCCTCATGGACTTTAACGGAACAAAACAATTTTAACTGTATTGAAGTTGACCTAGTGGCCCCGTAACCTGAAACCTAACAGGCAGAACCAAACAATGTGAAGGCAACAAGTCTTTGCTACCAGCATAGCAAATTCCCATCACCCTTTATCTACCTTGCTACCCAGCACTTTTTGCACAGTCAAGATGTAGCAAACTTTTTTCTTCAAAAGACAAAATTCCCCTTGATTTAATTAACCCCAAAACTCAACAGCAAAAAACCCCAAACAATACAGGCCTTACATCTTCTGCATACCCAAATGCACTGAAATTTTCAGGAAATAGGGAGACAGAATTTACCCTAATAACTATGAAGAGTATAATCAAAATACATTTTGCACCTGATTAAAATCTCTCATCTACTCCCTGATCTCAAACCTACCTCCATGTCCAGCTTATTGACCCAAATTGGTAAATTTGAATATGAATGAAGATTTAAGTCATCCACAGCTTTCTGAACTCTGTTCAAGATTTCGGAGAAAGTCTTGTGATCATACATGCATGTTTCCAGTGATCTCACTTCCAGGTCTATTTTCTCTTCAATAATGAGCAGATCGTCCACCTAAAATGGTTTAGGAAAAATGGGATATTTAGTTTCTCAGGTTAGATCGAGGCAACAATAGTTATGCAGTAATGGTTTATCACTTATCTTTATTTTGAACAACCACCTATTTAACCCCAGAGCTACAGAACTGGTCCTCAGCTATCCAACTCCACTTTTGGATAACTGCACATTTGTACTTGAAGTATGTGTGTGTGTATGTGTATAAACATAAAAATTTTGCAGAATTTGAGAGATAAAACAAACCTTTTCCTGGAAACTGAAGACAGTCTCTGCTAAACGCTGTACATATGGATCAAGTTTGTAGGATTCCCACACAAGAGCAATTCCTTCTGCAATCAAAGCCTGCACCTCTTTCTTCAAGCCAGCAACCAGGAGAGAGATGGTATTACGCTCTTCTACCTTCTCACACGTTCGCTCATATGTGCGGACACTTTCAATGAGAGAAATAGCAAATGGATAGAGCTGGTTTGCTTGGTGAGCTTTGTTGACAATTGCCAGTGGGACACGGAAACCAAGCCACTTCAGGTTTCGGACTTCTTTTGAAAGTGTAATTATTTCTGGGAGGAAGTTCACTTTCAGTTTCAGGACGTTTCCAGTTCGACCTCGAACACGAGTGCTTTCAATGGTGAAAATGCGACCAGACACACCAAGATTGCGCTGCTGAACTTTTCTTGCCCAGTCATCAAAGATCTCCTGAGTGTTGAGCTTCATGCGAAAGCTATCTCCATCCTGCTTTAGCTTCTGACCTTCTACGTGGTTCTCCCAGCCTTTGCCAAGGACATCCTCAACACGCTTCATGTAAGCCGTGAGTTGCCTGTCAATCTGTTTTGCCCAAATTATAGACCCGGACACAGGAGGCAAGTCACGAACGTGACTCATTTTACAAGCTTGACTCTGTGGATATTGTACTTTAAATTTGTCATGAAGAGACTCAATATCATCTTTCACGCGCTGGATCAATTGTGTCTGATATTCACGAATGGCCCCGCGAATGTGAGGTCTGACAAACAGGGCATTAAACCGAGAGAAGATCCGGAACATTTCGTTGGCATTCTTTGCTGTACCAAGCTGATCTCTCAAACGGGCAGTTATTCTTGTTTCAACTCTGTCAATTCTTTCATCATAGCGCTTCATTGCTGCCTCCCAGGCCTCTGTACCTTCTTTGGAAACATCTAATCCATCTACTTCCTTAACATTCTCATAAGCAAGATTGACTTCTTCAATCGCATTAGCATCTGCAGCATCAAAAAGGACTTCTGCTACTTTCATATCTTGTGGTTCAGGTACCTCTCCTTGATTTTGCTGGGCCACAGCAGTTACCTGCATTAGAATCACAGTTTAGTGAGTTGGATGCTTCAAATCGTCCCTAAAAATAGCCAAACAGTCTGCTCTAAAAAGCCTGGCAACACCCCATACAAACTGGTAACAAATCCTTAACAAACCTTCAGTCATGTTTCAGACTTACGTTCCAGCAGGAATGGGGCAACAGAGTTACTTTACAAACTTCCACTACTGTGCAGCGTAATCTCATTTCCCACTGTGGTTTAGCCAAGCTCAAGGATTTATATGTCTAGACTTGCTATGTTTATTAACATGAGTATGGTCATGTATTATGCAGTGTAAGTCAGAATTAAAGCTAAGCCTATTAGCACGGGTGTGAAACTAAACTGGTTTCAGAAGCAGGCAGTGGAACTGAATGTTACATTAGTTTGGTGTTGGTAACTTCTCTAAGTAACAGTAACATTCTTGAAGAAGTCACACAGCTCTTCTGTTCAATAACAACCAAGAAAATTACCTGAGGTCGCAAGACTCTCACAATAACTGCCCTCAGCTGCTCGTGCTGACGCCTGAATTTCCTCATTTGATCGAGACGACTTTGGAGTTTCCTATGAGCAGGATTGATCCGCCACACCATCTTCAGATTCTCTTCCCTTTTTCTTTTTACAATATCTCTAAGCAGAACTTGGAGCTTCTCATACTCATCATCCCAGGTTTGGAATACTTCAAAGCATGCAACCATTACCTGAAAAGAGTTTTAGAATAGGAACTTCAGTTCCCAAATGAAATGCTTCTTGAAAGTCACTGTTCAATGTGAAAATACAGTGGCCAGTAC
Organism: Grallaria varia; assembly: GCA_013396735.1. Taxonomy (NCBI): domain Eukaryota; kingdom Metazoa; phylum Chordata; class Aves; order Passeriformes; family Formicariidae; genus Grallaria; species Grallaria varia. The sequence continues at coordinate 232,700 of VWZG01005100.1, forward strand.
CACAAAGCCAGGAACCCACCTTTTCAAATTCTTCATAGGCAACATGCATCAGTTTTCTGGTTCCCAACACTTTAAGTAACTGAGAGCTCAGATCTCTTGAAATAGCCTCCACTAAACGCAATGCCCTTTGGATTGGGTATTTTGTATTCCTGATTTTTCTCAAATGCGTAAATATTGCAACAAGGGCCTGCCTTATTTTGTCCAGCTCAGTAGCAGACAGCAAGTCATTCAGAGGGAAGTCTTTCATCAGTGGATTATAGTCGTTCACGGTTTCCAGTGCCTGTTTTAGACCTAAATGGAAAAGATTTTGAATAGAACTTTTCATTACATTAACCAAATCTGCATCTGTAACTAGACCAAGGTTCCTCAAACAGCGTTGTTCTTTGTACCCCAATGTTAAAATTTTCTAACAGATTAAGTTCTGTAGGACATTTTTAAAAAATGATACTGAACAGATATTTTACCTGTGTCTGTATCAAAGCTGACAGTTGCATGAAAACGTTTGCCATGTTTTAGAATATCCAGAGTCAGAAGAACTTCTGGACTTTCACGTTTTTCCTGAATGCGGTACAGAGCCCGTTCCAAATTTAACCAGAAGCTAATCTCCTGTAATGCAGTGCCTGACGCAGGATCTCGATCTAATTTGGTCACCTTCAAAGTAATACAGAGAAAGAAAAGGGAGAAAAGCATTTAATTTATATGCTTTAACTGTAAAAACTTGCTGTTACTAAATATAATTGAAACGTGTAACATCTGCTAGGTTTTAATAATCCAACCTCAGATAGTTTTGGCACACATTCTGTGAAAAGTGTAGGAACAGCATGCAACACATGACAAAGTTTCATTCTAGAGGTCCCAAAGGTCAATTTTAGGACCCTCATGCAGTATCTTCAGCGTAGCTTAAAAATTTCACCTGCCTGCATCCTGATCAGTGTCTGTATTCTGGTTAATGACAGATGAGCCAGGGAAGACAAGAAACGTTTTATGCTCTCAACTAAGAAAAGGCAACACTGTTCCATGAGCAACAGGTGTTTATTGTGGCCATAGAGGGGGAAAAAATCCAGAATAGTACTTGAGATACTATTATTGAGTAACAACAGCAGAACAGCAGCTCTTTTTGAAGAGTAACAGGCAGGAGTATGAGATTACATGATATGGCTGGAGAAACTGTTGTGAAGTGCTTGTGGATGCACCAGAGGAAATAATAAAGCAAACCAACAAGATCTGTTTCTCTCAATCTGCTGTAAATATTTTAAGAATAGTTACAAAATTCACAAGATTACTGCCAGTTACCTGTGTCTATTACAATCAGTACAAAATAGCGATGTTCTCAGCTACTTGTAGAACAATTCACACTAGATTCCAAATTTAAACTAGGCTTATCCTAATTCTAGACTAGACTCAGCCTAATTTAGAATTGTGTCTCTGGCAACTCTGCAAACTGGTATTAGATCTTCAGAGTATCTGGCATGGAGCAGTGTTTTACCAGTTAAATTGTGACGAAGATACACAGTACTACATAGGTTAGTACTTAATTGGTTTTCTGGGTTCTTGTTTAGTTCTGTTTTCTTACCTTTTGTATTTCTCTAATCCAGCGGTTGACTCCAGATTGTAACTGATTGAGGAACAACGGATCCTCAGCCTTCTCACCAAAGTCTGTAACTTTTGGCTTTTCTCCACGTTCATAACACTGCTTGGCAACATTAGTAATGGTTGCATGAATTGGCAGACTGATCTCTGGAATTTCAATATTCTGCTGCAAATGCAAGAGGCCCATTTCAAGCTCTGCAATCTTTTTCTCAACTGAGGGAGCCATCTTATCTCCATCCCTGGAAAAGCACAGATGTTTCCGTGTGAGAAGCCAAAACAAAAACCATACACAACACATTTAGCCCATCTGAACTACTTTCCCAGTCAGCAACAGCATCATATGCAACTTAATGTGTACTTAAACAATTTAACATTACTCACCTTGAGGAGTCACTGCTGTTTTGGGCTTTTTTTTTTCATTGAACACTTACTTTAATTCATTAACACAGAAAAGCAGTATTTATATGGAATTACCTGTCTGCTTTGCCAGATTCTCGGATATAGGACTTGAAAAAGGGAGCAACAGCATTGCTAATGAAAGAGTGTAGTGTTTCATAGGGAGAGTCTTCACTGAGAGTGAGCACTCTGAGCTGGGAAGATACTGGTTTGTCGGCATCAATCACTGGTGTACGTTTAATGAACGCCAGGCTACGGAACAGAGAAGAGAGTTACTAACTAATCATTTGAAACTCAAGTGATGGAGTAACTTTAATGTGACTGCACGTTTAGGAGTCAAATGTTAATCTGTATCATACTTCATAATCTTTCTTCTAAGAGAATCGAATACAAGTCTTCCAAATCCATCTTTATACTTCTGCAATCAGCCAAACTGAGCTATCATTAAGGACTGAAGTAAGGGCACACTAAAGAGGCACACATTTTACAGAGCTTCAGAGTCAAATATGCACCAAGTGACAAATACGTAAGTCAGAGACATAGTCAAAGATTAATTACTGAACCCAAGTTGTATCTATTACTTCTGTATGTATGCCAAATTATGCAGAGCAAGAAGTCCTAAGTCTGTTCTTTCAGTCTCATGACACTCCCTAATTTTATCAGAGCCTCCACTTTGAAAAGTTGTTGCCTCACTTGAATAAAAACACTGCCTGAAAGCACTAGGTAAAGCAGGTAAATCTGCTTGTGCAAGTTTTGAATTCATAGGGTAGAAATGTCAATATCTATTTTACTAATTCACCTGTTTGACTTTATTCCGTAATGAATGTCAGTGCTGATACTGTAGGAAATGAATTCTTTTTCCTCTTCTCCTTCATCTCCCACATCCTCTGCAAAAAAATATACTATGTAAGACATACTTCATTTTTAACACATCTGTCACTCCCTCTCAACCATCTTCTGCAATTAACAAACTATTTTCTGATCTTCAATGTCCACGGCAGCTTAATTAACTCAATTAGGTCAAATGTAGATTTGCAATATCTCTCAGATTCAGAACAGGTTCATTGTTTTCTAATAAACTCTATTACCTTTTTTAGGTTGCTATAAAAAAACAATAAAACATTACAACAAATGAATTATAACTAACATTCTGAGAGAGAAATCTGCAATACAGAATGTGCATTTACTTGCAGAGATATGCTGCCAGGATAACTACATTTCAGCGAGAACATTAAACAGCTGCTTTTTTTTTTTTTTTTTTTCAAAAG
>VWZG01005100.1:238727-302085 GCA_013396735.1 Grallaria varia
CCCCCGACTCGATTCTAGGGAGGTGTGCCAAGGGGGAGACCCGAGGGAGGCTCTGAGGGTGGCACCAAGGTGGGACGAGGGTGGGCGGTCCTTGGGTTGGATGTAACCTTTAGTTATGGTAATTAAGTAGTGTTATAAAATTGGAATGCACCACTCTGCAGCATGCACGTCTCTATACACTAAAGGTGCTGGCTGGTATGCATCAATATACTGTCTGCACCTACATACACCATGCACCAGAAAATATTCATTAAAGAACTGCTCTCTACCTCTACTAATGTCTCAAAAAGTTTTTTCCCCTCAATTTTTGGCAACTCTCCCACATCCCCACCACTTTCCAGTGGCTCCTCCTGCCTTTACGGAGCCTCCTGGTGCCCCCTTTCCCCTCCTCAGGTGTCAGCCTTTCCCCCCACAAGTGGTATTTATAGAATCACAGAATGGCTTGGGATGGAAGGGACATTAATGATCACCTTGTTCCAACCCTGCTGTGGGCAGGGACACCTTCCCCTAGACCAGGTTGCTCAAAGCCCCATCCAACCCGGCCTTAAACACCTCCAGGGATGGAGCATCTCCAGCCTCTCTGGGTGTCCTGTTCCAGTGCCTCGCCACCCTCTTGGCAAAAAACTTCCTCCTGATAGCTCAGCTAAATCTACTCTCTTTTAGTTTGAATCCATCTCCTCTTGTCCTTTCACTCTACATGCTTGTGAAAAGTCCCTCTCCATCTTTCTTGTAGGCTTCCTTCAGGTATTGGGAGGTTCCCTTCAGGAAACCCTTGTGCAAGGGTTTTATCCCAGTGACTCATTCTGGAAGGAGAGGGTGGGATCTGAGCAGGAAGGGGAAAATCCACACACAGACAGACATGCTCTCTCAGCGCTTGGGCGAGATGTGTTCTGCCACCGCTGCCCCTGGACCTGGAAGATAAAGCAGTCTCAAGGCTCATTTGTTCAAATTAAAAATATTCATGTGAAAAATTAAGGACAGATGAAACAAATGACATTTTCCTGTGAAGAAATCAGCAGGCCAACTGCAAGGCTTCTTCAGTGAGGAGCCACCCCAGACCCTTGGACCTCAGGTGCTGCTTTATATACCGTGCCCAGCCAGCCAGCCAGCCTTGCAATTACCATTTAATGAATCCAGCACCCAAACCACTAATCCCAGTTTTTTGAGAGATTGTTTCCCCAAAGCAAAGGACACACAGGGACTGAAAGCACATCACTGAGAAAGTGGACTTTCTTCAGATTTTGATTAATCTCATTTTTTAAAAATTCTTAAATGTCTTTTACAGCTGCCACATTCCACTGTCTTTGACTGATGTAATTAGGCATTGGAATGGCCTGCCCAGAGAGGTGGTGGATTCACCGTCCCTGAAGATTTTTAAGCTGAGACTGGATGTTGCACTGAGTGCCATGATATGGGAATCACAGTGGTGTTGGATGAAGGGTTGGACTTGATGATCTCGAAGGTCTCTTCCAAGCCAGCTGATTCTATGATCGAAATATTATATGTGTCTGGGAGAGGGGAGGGGGCAGTGAAATTCAAAGGAACTCCACTGAGTCCCCAAAAGTACACTAGGGGTGGTGGAAAACCCACACACTGGAACTCCAGATTTTGCTCCTAGGGAGGTGGAGAAGGGAATGTTGCCCCCCAAAAGAAGCAAACCAACCACACAAAACTGCCTCTGCACTCCAAATGCATTTCCTCAGAGAGATACATAGGGAAATTGCAGACACTATCAGGCCCAGAACCTATTCAGATGCACTACACAGGCAGTAAGGAAGCTGGGATGGAATATCCTGCCTGGCAAAGGGAGTCCTGATGTGTAAGCCATTACACAAATGTAACTCAGCAAAAGCATGTATGTCCAGCCACAATACTGGGAATCCTGAAAGCCCAGCCACATACCCTGGCTCCTTCATTTCTACTGCGGGAAAAAGCATGTCAAGCTCAAGTAGGCTCCTAAAGGGTTTATGAGTCCAGTTTAACCTTGACAAAACACCAATTTCTTAAGTATATAGAAATACCAAACCTTGTTTGGAAAAACAAAGATGATCTGTTCGGCAATTAAGTTTCAACCACAAGCACCAAAAGGGTGATTGGTTTTTGATGAATCAAAATAATTTAAGCACCTTCTCCCTCCACTAGAAAGGCAGAATTTATTTTTGATAAAGAAAAATAGCAGTAGGTACTGATCTGAATATTCTATTTACAGAATAGTTGCTAAAACAGCATTTAATAAAACACTTGACTACTGCCATTTTCCAAAGTCTAGTTTGCTCACACCTTATCATTCTTCTATACGCAGGTTATGTTTTAAGATTGCTTTTCACATGAAAAAAGACCTAGCTTTTCTAGGCTGTTGGAATTCCAAGGCTATCCAACATCTGGTCATGCCTGGCTACTTTCCAATGAGGGGAGAATAAGCTACTTCTTATGTCCAGGTAGCAAGTGCCAGTACAGGCCAAGCATCCAAAAACACAGGTTAAATTAAGATTCTGGGCTTCAAGATGTTCATTTAAAAGGGTGTTGCTAATAATCTTAAGCAATTTAGATACATCTCAGGTATAACTTGACATCTCCTTGGAGATGAGCTCAAGTGATGGTTCCAACCACTGGCATGGTTGTTCTTCTGGAGCAGTCACCACCTCCTGCACCAAAACAGTACCAGATACAAAGCAAGATACAATGCTTCGTTACTGTAATACTGCTGCCAGAAAAAAAAATACAAATAAGGAAAGTAAGGAAGTAAGGAGATGACGCAGGACAGGGATAGCAAATCACAATTCAAGTAAGTATGTATAAATATTGCTGCTGAATTGCAGAGAAAGTAGGGTCAAAAAAATCCCCAGCAAGTCTCATCTTACTGTAGGTTTTAAAAACATAAATGCTCCACGTGTGACAAGACCTCATGTCATAAAGAACAAGTCTTGAATTTTCATATCTAAGTGTTGGGCTACTTGCAACTAAAGTGTAGGCAAGACACTTTGTATTCCTTTAGTCACTTCGTCCTTACCTACTCGTGCCAAATGGAGCAGGAGGAAGATGTCAGCTAAGTAAAGTGAAATAGAAAGAGAGACAAGACAAACTAGCTTTTTGCACAAGTTCTCTTGTGCAGTTAAAGGCTATAGACAGAAAAGACTGGCTGCCTCAATCAGGGTGAAAAACAGTTTGCCTTGATCTACCTCTAGTTAATTATGGATGTCCTTTTCTCAGTGTAAGAAACCACTGAAATCAGCCATTCAAAGGGCAAGACTGCCAATATGACACATTTGCCATATAGCTTAACTAAAGATAAGTATTTCAGAGAATCAGAATGAGAATTATAACTTTTCAAGGCAGACAAGATTTACTCCTAGCAAATGCCATACAACATATGTAAAAAGAAAACCTTTGCCATAGTTTATAAAAGAAACTACTTCAGGGGAAAAAAAAAAAGTTTGTTTTTTTTCTTTTACTTAATAATTTAGTAGTACTTGAGACCAAAAACCTAAACAAGTAACCATCAGAGCAAATAATTTTCTTTCCCATCTTTAATCCTCTTGCATCTTTAATTCTACAGTGAGGGTACAAGAAAACTTACTATGGCAAGGCCTTCATGCGAGCATGACCCCTCTCAACATGCTTTTCTGGATGACAAAAATGCCTAAAATAACTTGAGGCAATTGTGTGAATGCCCTTCTCCCCTTTGCAGTTGAACAGTGGTTAAACCCCCACCACAGGGTCAGCGCTTATGAACCCTCACACTGTGTGAGGCAGTGACCGCAGGTGCCTCGGACCTGGGCCCAGGGAAAGCCAGCTCCCATAGTGCTGCTCTTCAGTTACGTGAAGAAGGGATAATGCATTGCCTTCTTCAGCTCCACAGTAAATCCTCCCTTGGGGATTTCCTCATATAAAAAGTTTAACTACATCACAGTTTTATTTCATAAGGTAAAGACAGCTGGAGCCAAGTCTCCTTACAGAAAAGAAACTAATCCAGGGAGACAGTGAGATGGTAATTAGAATGGCATTTCTTAATTAGCTACACACAGTCAGTGTCTCCACATTCACTGCACACAGTAAGGACAAGATCAGAGGGGCTGAAATGCTCCACTTTTAGTGGGAGGCCCAAAATGGGATATAGAACATTGGGATAACCTGGAATCATAGTGATCTCCTGCTACACCAGCACTTTTCTTTCGAATTCTAAGTCAAACCATGAAAGCAATTCCAAAAAAGGCTGTTGGTCACCCACCCTGAGCTTAATACCCTCAGAGAGAAAGGACTGAAGGTCACTTCCTGAACATGCTTGCAACTCAGTAAGGCTATTTATATGGAGAAAATGCCATCACTGTCAGTATTTTAAAACATTGTATTTTGAGAGATATTTGACCCTAATTGCCTAAAGTGAATGACCACACAGTTTTTTTAATACCTAGTTTTTCATTCCTGATGTGATGTGCTTACTACTGAGTTCATGCAGAAAGCCATTTCTTTCAGTATGCAAAGACCTAATTTGTAACTCAAATTTTACATTTATAACTCAAGTCAGTAGGTCAGCTGTCGATCCCAGGTTCAACTCCCTCCCTCCAACCGTCCCCTTATTAAATGTCAGCTTTATGTGAGTTACTTCCTTAGTTCTTTTGAAGACTTTCATGGTTTGCAGAGGGAAGACAAATCCTACTGCAGACTTAATTTTTTCCCTACATCCTTGCCACCAGAACCTATCACCTGCCACAATATAATCCCTGATTTTATGGCTACTTTGCTTGAAGTCTGTCAATATAGAAGTGTTACAGGAGAAAATACAGTAGTCTGAAAGCTGCATTTTCCATAACCGTAGATTGGAGTTTCAGCAAATTCCTTTTAGTAGTGACTGGTGCTCTACAAGTGAAGTATGTTTGGGTTTTTTTTTTACTGAATACCCATTATTCCTGTTTTTTTGGTTTTTTTTTTAGTAACAGCAATTCCATATTTCTTTTGCTTTTGTGAAATTTATGAAATTATTTTCATTTGTACAGCTGATTCTGCAAACATTGATAATCTGAACATCCCCCCAAATGCCCTGTGTAAAATTTAGTTTCATGATGAGCAAGTAAAATTCACATGTTCTTTATTTGTCTATATAATACACCTTTTTTTTTTTTAATTTTTAAAATTAGATAAAAGCATATTAAATGGCAGGTGTATGAAGTTCTTCAGAAACAATGCCAGAACAAAAAATTGAATTACAAAATGTTAAAAAATATGTAGGTACATTTGAACTTAACATTCCACTAACGCATAATGTTACAGATATTGTCTAATGAAAAATAATTGTGCCACTTACCTATTTTTGCTGTTTCTAGGAACTTTTTATTCTGTACATAGGACGATTCTGTACAAAATATGAAGTCTACATTTTTATTACTTATTACCATAAAACAAGGTACAATGTATGTACAATATTAAAATGAAGCCATACTAAAGCCACACTAAAAAGACACTTGTAATAGTACTTTTGACATTCCTGATGTATAGGTGTGATCTTGGAAAATGGGGGAAGGTGTCAGACAGGACTTTATGAAGAACAACAGTCACCAAAATTTTACTTGAGTTTTTCTTTTTATTTTGGATGTATTAGTTTTAGAATTGTTTAGTACAGGACTATAAGAAGTATATAAATATTGATAATAAACATGCTAAACCATTAGTGGTGATAGATTTTGGAATATCGTCTAAGCAAAGTTCAGTGGCCCAAAACTTTAAATATGTCTTTATAGAGATCATCAAGCCTTTTAAAACACCACAATATTTCCCTTTTTGGTGAGTGTTTATCTTCAATAAAGAACAAAAATAAAATCTAGACAGTGAAAGATGTTCCTATACGTTGAGCATCACACAATCAATCAAACATTGATATACAGGTTTTTTTCCCCCCCTTGGGTAACATAGGAATAATTCCTTTCAGCAATCTCTTGCACAAACATACTGAACACCCAAAATCAAAGGTAACTGATAATCTACCAGCTAAAGATGGAAGTTCAAACAATGGTATATCAAAATACATAGACGTTGCTTTACACAATTAAAAAAGCACCCTTTTTCCCTCAAAAGGAGAAGGCATCTTTAAACTGCTTTCATATAGTTTATCCTAATGGTAAAGCATATTCTTTTTCAAGTTTTACAGGAAATGTTTTCAGACACAGTGGACATTCCACTTAAAGTTGGGTTGGTCTTGAAATTTAGTTGTTGTAAGCCAATATTTACCACTCACAATTTTCTTCCAATAGACAACGTAACAAATATTGGAAATTGAATGTTAAATGCAACCAACGAACAGCAGGCACTACATCTGCACAAGGTTACTATGAGAAGGTCTGCTTTGCGCAATTGTTTTATGGATGTAGGAGATGTTATACTTCCTTAAAAAGTAAAACAAAACTGTTTTTAAAGGAACCACGTTTTTTATCTCTTTATGCATCAAGACATTAAACATTAAGTTATATCATGTTACTGCCAGAGACAAAAGAAACTAATCACCCATTCAGAATAGCAGAACACATTTCAAACAGCTTGTAAGCAGGATAAGTAAGTCAAAATACTGGCCACCCTGAGAGAAATCAAATATTGAAGACAAAGCACTATATTTTTAAAGAGATTTTCCTCCCGTGCTTTTCCATCTACAACAAAAAGCTCATTACATGCAAGTAATCTTGTGGAATATATAGCAGCATTTGAAGATCATCAGCAACTCAGATGCATTTTCAGTTCACTTGTGAGGTGTATTTGCAGCACATGTGCTCTTTACAACAACAACAAAAAATATTTTCACGGTAAAATTATGGTCACTATCTCCTCAGCTCTTAGACTCATTTAGAAAGAAGCAGAATGGAATTCAAGAGTGTTATATTTTTTATTTTTTTTAAAATAATAAGCTTATGATGTTGTGTTACCTGAAAGGTTATGTTCATCTTTCAGGTAAAAACTGATGCAACTGAAATCACACAATATCTGCCACAGAATATTGAACTCCTAGAGCCCAAGAAAAATGCTGAGTATTAAAAGCTCAGATTAGGGAGAAAACAGTGAAAGAGTTATTTGACTTGAAAAAACTTAAAATGAAATTTCATATTCAGTCTATTCCCAGTCATAGTAAACAAATTTTCATTTTAGGAAAAATTCTTCTACCAGTTCATATCTGGAATACCAGTGCCATATTACACACTAAAGACTGGAAGATATGGCTTTAAATCTACATAAATTATTAGGATGTGGTATATATAGATATATATATCTTTATCCTAAGTAAAAGAGAAATGAATTTACAGAATTCTTAGAAAGGAATGATGACTGAGGATTGTCATATGAATGTTACCAGTTTGTAAGCATTGTTTTACTATATGAAAGAATAATTGTGTATTTTTAAAACTGCTGGTATATTACAAGACAGCAATAATGTGGAACAACTGTAAAGCTGAGAAATCCTAGAAAAAGTTTAATACTTCTATTTGAAATAAGTTTACTTTTGAAAAACACATTTATCATTAGTACCAACTATTGGTCATTCAGTTACTTAGATGGAAAGAGTTTACGGAATGCTTTTCCCACATAAGACTATAAAAACTGCATGTTATCAGCTAGTTGGTACTATGACAACACCTTTAGGAAATCATGTCCACTTGATTATAGTCAACCCAATATTCTGCAAATGGAATTGGGTAATTTACCATTGTTTGAACTACTAATCTTGAGCTGCATACTCTATTAAAGTTATTGCCTACAGAACTGGGTTGAAGAAAGCTTTGACTTTGTGTAACTGATTGGTATGGCACAAAAAAGTAAGTTCTACTGTAGAACCGAGTCCAGAAAAAAAACTTTTCCTCCAAAATAATATTTCACTGTAATAGTTTAATGCCCATCATGTGATATTAATTCATCAGCTCTGCAATGTGATTCCAAGGCTTTCATGGTATAGATATCCTGAGGCAGTTCTGACTTGCGTCGCACAAGAGGACGATCTTTTTTCTGATCTTTCTGGGCCTGAAATGAAAACAGAAAAAGTTGGCCAAACATATTAATTACTAAACAATTACTTAAGAGTATATCTTGCACATCAGTATGTTCAGTTACGGAGAAAAAAATAAAACCATATGGGAAGAAGTTTATACTTTCTCCTCCTTACCCTACCAGCTATGCAGTTTCAAGTATTAAAACCATTTTTCAGCTAAGAGGAAACACTAGAAACAACTAAGAAATTCAAAGCTATTAACAATCATGACATTATTACCACTTCACCAATGCTCTTCAAACCCACAGTACTCCTATCAAAATATCTTTATAAACTATATAATGGTGTGTTTATGTAGTTCCTATGTCTCTCTCTCCCTGATCCTTATTTGCCTGTTTATTCATAGTCTTCTATAAAGAAGTCCTTACGAAAAAACTGTCTGGCTTTTACTTAGCCATCCATTTACTAGCATGTTCAAAAAGTTAGTAAGTCACAGTGCTCAAATTTTATTGTGGCGAAGAGTATTCACTAAAAACACTCACAGAGTCTGGCACAGAAGAAAATTCCCGATCTACTTTCCCCAGTCAGTCCATCACCTCTTCAGCACAGACATTGTGCTACATTGCTAACCTCTGGCATAAACTTGACTTTCACTGCAATTGTATAGATCTTAACATAGTTTCTCACTTTTGAAGTTTAATTTAAGAAATAAACTAAGCTGTCCTTTTGACTTGCCTTTCTGTTTTTTTTTTAACTGACAACTGTTGTAGCTTGTTTTAACATCAACCTCGGATGGTACTGAGCAAGGGATACTCAACGGTCCATCGATTCTCCTCCTCTCCAAGACTGATGCAGGAATGCTTTCTTTCTAGCTTTTTTCTTTTCCCCCTAGTTTTTTTTTTTTTTCTTCCCCCCTAGCTTGCTTTCTGCAATACTTTAATCCTTATTCAATCCTTTTCCTACCTGGTGGCCCAAATTTATCCATCCTCTTGCAAGGTTGTACTTCTCATAGCTTTCTAGAAGTTTTTCTAATAAGAATTCCTGCTGGAAAACATTGTTAACTCTGCTAGGACAGGAACTTTGCCTTTGAAAAACTGGTTTATAACCTTTTAGTCATCTCACTCACTCCTTGCACGCTTTCTGAGCAAGGAGAGGCAAGCAAAGGTGCACTTGGAGAGATGGTTAAACACCACTCGAACAGTTCCAACCCAAGTCTCAGAATTTTATTTAGTTTGCAATTCGCTTAATTTCCATGAGAGTCACTTTTTAAATCCCCGCCCTTTCTTATAATTGCGGGTGGAGGGAAATCAAGCTCATTCATAGGGATGTGATGCCCTCATTTTCCATTTGGAATGCTATCAATGAAGCTGTTACAGCTTTTGAAGTTGAATTCTTTGTACAAAAACAGGTAAGACCTGGATAAGTGTCTTCAGTTTTAGTCTGGGCTGCCATCACTGCTTCCTCATTTTATGTTGCACAATAGTACCCAAATCCTCAAACACTTCCAGCAGCTGGGACTGGGGAATTTTGTTCTTAAGTGCTTGTCCCAACTACTAGCACAGAATCATACTCTGGCTTCTTTTATTCTAGAACTGATGTTAAAGCACTCTGAGGTAGGAGGTATGAGTTGCAATTCCCTGTGGCCAGGACGGAAAGTGAACCAAGGTCTCATAAACCTTGAGAAAATAGTTATGCATTAGGAAATAGCATAGTGAAAGATGGACACTACTATCAACACAACTCTAAAAAATTAGCAGAGTGCATTTTAAAAAATAATTTTGTATGTACCTTTCCCCACTAGAATTGGTTCTAGGCCCTGAAGCAAGTGAAAGGAGGCCCCTCTCCCCAATATATGGGCCTGGCTAAGCTATCCAAGGTCTGAAAAAAGGCAGAGGTTTAGAAACTAATAAGCCCAGTGCCCCTCACTGACTAGCTCTAATAAGCATTCCACTCAGGGGAACGTCACCCTTACTCGTTGCCTTGGACAGAGATGTAATTCAGCCATGAAGATTTACATGTAATGCACAGGGATCCACAGCATATATAAGTGTTTAAAATTAAGCAATCATTAAGCATGTCTTAAAAGCATTCCAGCATTTCTTTTGATGTAGCTCTTCATTCAAAATGCTATAGTACAAATAATAAATACAATACAACACTGCAGGATAATGACACTAGAATTTCACCAAACACAGGAGGTTAGGTTGACTACATGCTTTTTTTAATTTAATGTCTTAATGGATATACAGATTCAAATTCTTCATCTCCAGTCTCAACTCTTTTCCAGCTCCCTTTCTCTGGTCTTAAATTTTGCTGGACCTGGACATACTCATAATACTGTATAGCACATATTTCTACCAGAAATCTTAGTGATAGTGCAATACTTCCTTGTCACCTCTCCATTTTCCATCAGCTCCAATCTGAAATCTCTAGTTTGAATGTTGATATTCCAGTTCCATTTAACTGATGCTAAATTAAAAATACCTGAAGATTAGTGAGCATTAGCTAAAGACAAAGGGATGGAAATGACCTTGAGAGCCCTTGCTCTGTAGTGGGTAACAGAACCTGACAGATGGTGCACTCAGGAACAAGACCCATGAGTGGGCAAGACAAATGCACACTTCACATATTTTTTTCAAAACACAGGAGCTTTAGCCACTAGGAAGGCTCTGAATAACAAACAAGAAAATGTGGAAAATATAATGAAATTCTAACAACAAGTTTTTCTTATGAAAAAACAAGGCTGTTTATAATAGAGTGGAGACTAGAACATCATGTGCTAGATTTTTGCTATGGTTCTAACTATCCTTACAGTACAATCATTGTTCCCATCAAGACACAAAAAGCTATTCCTAAGTGAAAAGAAAAACAAAGTTTCTGTCAGAGAAATGTCAAAAGAGACTATTATGTAGATTCAGGGGCATTGGAAACATAACACTATTCCTGGCTGCTGCAGTATCACTTCAAAGTAGCAGCTCTGGGATAAATGGTCACAGGCTGAAAATACAACACAAGTTTATGTCTGTGATTAAGTCACTTAAAAAATGAATTAATAAATTAGAGTACTTTGCTATCTTCACAAGGCTTTACCTGACAAGCCTCTTCTTTCACTGTCTTTTTCAGCGTCTGCAAATCTTCAATTAAAGGACCATCTGTTTCCATTGCAACAGGACTGTTCAGCAAACTCATGTCACTATATGTTGGGTACTAACAAAATGCAAAGTGTTAAAATAATCATTCTTAGTACTAATACCTACATACTCAGAGAGCATTTGAATGACATGACTAGTTATTTGAGATTAGCTTCAGTATCTTATGCTTCCAGGCATCAAGTAATAAATTTTAGAATGGAACTCCAATAATTTCGTTTGGCAGAAACATCCTGCTGAAAAATACAGTCAGCATAAAAACCCCCATGCTCTGATTACCTGAGACTGAACTTTAAAACACTCGATTTTGCCAGTATTGAATGTCTATTTTAGTGATTAGTTATATGAAACCTTATTAATACACTGTTCAGGTATTTCTGAACAGTGTAGCAACCCAAACACAATGATTTTAGTTTCTGGTGCAGTTTTGTGTTGGAAGAGAAAATACACTGTTAAAAGACCAAATATAGTTAATATACGTTTAATAAAATTTTAAAACAAAATAATCTACTTTTCTGTCTTCAGAAAGTAAAACAATCATAAAAGTATTTTGAGAATTAAAAAAAAAAATCTTGTAAGAACTCTTACTGTCCAGCAATCTCAATATTTTAATTCAGATGAGGTGTATTTGGTCTTGAATTCAAAACTCATTTCTGCACGTAGACTTTTTTGTCAATTTTTCCTCACAAATATTTTAGTGTCTGAGTATAGCAGTAACTAGATGGAGATGAGAAAAAAAATCCTCCAGCAAGGATTTAATGATTATAATTATTCTAAAAATCTTAAAATGTATTCTTGTGTCATACAGAGTCAGGAGTAGCTCTAAAGAACAAGAATCATCAGTCATTAGACAAACCAAAAAGTTAATTGAAATTCCAGGAAAAAAAGAGACCCCTAAAAATCCATTATCTAGACTGCTAAAAGCATTTATATCCTTACATCAATTCAGTGGAGCACTCAGGAGTAACATTAATTAATTGCTTCTAATTATTAGTTCTCTGCAAGTATACTGTGAAGAACATACGCTATACAGATTGTGTTAACAAGTTTCAGAAAATTTACAGTTACAAAAAGTTATTTAGTAAGAAAAGGAAATATACACAGTAGAAGTTTTATTACTACAATTCAATCCTCTTATTTAGCCAAACATGCAATAGTTCATTGACTGTGATAGCAAGTGGCCATGTACATCAAGTACTCTCCAAGAAGGCTTTTGTATGGCTTATCTTATTAGAGAAATGTTTTGTCAAAGTCAATTATTGCTTTCATATGAAGTCCTTTTTGATTAATTTAACTCATCTGTTGTCAACTGACTTTTTAAAAAAAATTTAACAGATTTTATTTAAGCAGTTTAGTAATTTTTCCCTGAGAAATGCAACAAGAAGAATAAAACATTTATGAACTTCCTCATTCCTAGAAAAAAAAAGACTACCTCATACTTTCTTTTTTAAAATAGCACTGAGATCAGAAAGTGTCCCACTTCTGTTTACAGAGTACGGTTTCTTCCTCTTTTACCTATTTAAACTCAGCTAGATGGTGTTGGAAATACACAGTACAGTAAGTTTCTTGCTGCAATATGTAAAATTCTGGCTGCAAAGTAAATTAAATGTTTGGGGCTTTTTTTGTTCACAGCAGCAAACCTTATAATTGAGCTAAAGGAAGACTGGCAGCATTCTCCAAGCAAATTAAAGGGGTGGGGAACCCCGGCCAAACCATTCCCTTCTCCCATAATACCAAAATATAATGAATAATCTAAAGGAGCTTTGTTTCTTTATCAGAATTTGATTTACATCAAGTAATGCCTGACAGGATGTTTTCCTTTAGGAAGAACCTGATGTGCAGGTTTCCCAGCAGACCGGCCCAGTGCAAGTATAAGAGAACAAATGCAGCAGACAAGAACGTACAATATTACTTTAATCCATCTGACACAAAGCAAAACTGACCAGTCGTAACTCACAGTTTGCAGAAAGATCTCTTTTGTAATATATTGTTTGCAAAATGGCTTTTCAAGAGAAACCAATTATGGCATCTCTATATTTTTCCATAATTTTGCACAATAACTTTTCAAACCGCAATACAGTATATGTCCTATTGTAAGAAAAGGAAAAAGTACTTCATACTTTTCAGAAACCTCTTTTTAAAATAAAATAATTACTTGCACAAGAGAAAGGTTACAAATTTTAAAAGTACTTTTATTGTGTATCTTTCATAATACAATTAGTGAAATTGCTTTATTTCCATGATCAGTCAGACCTGTTTCCCCCACTGATATTTAACAAAACTAAAGTATTTAAACATGAACATGTTAATCTTTTCGAAATACCTGGGGATTTGATTTGGCTAGATTTTCTATTTTAACCCATGCTTCTTCCCGTTCCTTCAATTTTAGCTTCTCTCTGAAAAAAACCCAAAAACAAACACGTGGAGGAATTCAACAGAAAAAATTATTTAGCTATGCCTGTTTCAGTCTACTGCCCCAAACATCACTGTTGACAGGGTAATTTAAATCACATCAAAACCCCCTGATCTCAAATCAACATTAAAAGGGAAAAAATCTTAGTTTCTCACGAAAGCAACAAACTGGCTGATAGCAGTTTATCTTTAATTATTGAAAGAGTTAAAACAGAAAGAAGTCTTGATCTATATTGAAAGCATGTTTGTGTTTTAATGTTACAATATTTGAAATCGCTATTGAAACAAAAGAAGTCAATAACTGACCACAAAAACAGGTAGACACTTTTACTGTCAGCCCTGGCTTCAGGTCATAGTTTAAAGGAAAAGGTCCAGGGACATTTTGAATTGAACTCTGACAGAGAAGTACCCAACAAAACCATGCTCATTCTAGAGAGCCGCAGGACAAGACAGATGACATAGAATGCTTTTTTTTTTTTTTTTAAATTAAAGTAGTAAAGGTTTGTTTCCTTATGCCTAATGTAAATGGTAAAATCTAGGGAGTTTTTCCTTTCTTTCTTACAAATAAACATCTCATTGCAAAGACTAGAATGATCACTTGTCTTTGAAAGCTGGTAGGATTTAAAAGAACTTTGAACTAAGAGTGCTAAAAATGCTCTCGGGCTTCAATTCATAAAGCAGTTGATCCAAATGTTAAGAGAAAAACAAGGAAGAGCACTATATGGAAGCACATACACAATCTGCCCCCAGCTCTCAATTAAGTTAATTCAAGCTGGGAGGGAAGAACTCTTTAACCATCCCCTTTTTAAGTTCTTGTGTGGTGGGAGATTTCTTTTTTTTATTTTGTTCTGCTGTCATATCACTCAGAACTCTCCTCGCTTTAGTTTACACTCAAAATATCAGCCAAAAACGTCCTAAAAAACAGAGAGGAAAAGACTGGTTTCTCATTTAAAAAGGGTTCCACTTATTTACTATGAGAGAAAAGAGAATTACAGGTCTTTTTTTAAAGAGCCAATACTCACATTTTGTCATCTCTAAACATACACATCCCTTAAAAATTTGCTACACTACAAGCTCATTTCCACTTGAAATGTAATAATTACCTTCAAAACTTGGACAAATCAATATACATTGAGAATCTGTACTATTTCCAGTGTATCAGTTTAAAATAGGTGTATAATTTGAACCATTACTTGAAAGAATCCCTGTTTACTTTGAAATTAAAAACAAAATTCAAATCAAGATATTTTCAGGACCCACTTTCTAACTGTGCTCCCAGCCCCTAAAATGAGACCCAAAACATTAACATTTCTGACTTCTCAATCTCACTTTAGTAGGATTCTTCTGTCAGATAAAATCTGAGTGCCTTGCACTACAAGACAGTAACGACTTAATTGCAGGTAACTTTTATGAAAGCATGAAGATATGCTCACACACAATGCAATGCTGAAAAATATTGGAAAAATATTTTGGGACAGAGGGACAACATGAAAGAAAATAACACTGGTTAAATAAAGCATGCTAAAATAAACACAGGATGTGAACTGAACTGTTTAACAGATCTTCTACACCGGGCTCCATAATAAGCAGTGTCCCTCTCAAAAACTTAATTTTTAGGAAGATGGTGACCCCAGCAGTATTAGGGCTAAGCCTACATGAGGCATCCTATAGTTAAGAAGATTTACAGTTCACATATAACAAGAAGTTTCACCAAGTCAGCTTTGAGACTGCTGTGCTGGAATCAAATGGGCAGCTTCCCACTAACAACACAGTGGTTTTCAGAGCTAAAGCACTCTGAACAAATTACTCAAGAACAGACAGACACACTGACATGAAAACTTACTTCAGTTTTTCTGCTTTAAATTGCTGTGTGCAGTCATCGAACAGTTTTTGGTTCATCTCCATGAAGAGTTTCAGAGCATTGTATATCAAGCCATGTATTGTCCTATAAGTAAAACTTCTGGTTGAAACTCAGAGTACTTTAAACTTTGAAATCTACTTTTTCTGGTCAACAGTAGCCAATACCCTACACAACTGGAAAATTACATCATTTCAGAATAAGTGGAAACAAAATTAATTAGTGGAAGTTTTAGTTAACCCACAAAAGGCCTAACACAAGTACTAAAATTACCAACTTTGAATGCCGTTTTCTATACTATAGTACTACTCATCAGTTACACTTCTGATGTTTGAACTTTACTTTTAATACTATGTATCAATACAGGACTAGTTTTGAAATTTAGTAGCTGACACTAATCAAACTAGATTTATCAGAGACAATGCAAGATGACATTAAAGATCCTGATGTAAGTAACTTACTGGCAATCAACAAATTCAAGAAAAAAAAAAGGGTTAGTGATTAAAAGGAGAATAGAAAAGACATTTGAAAACTGCCACACAGCAACAGCACCCACTTCAACACAATTATGCCACGACTTCTTAGAAAAGTGTTAGAAAAGTAAAATGGAAAACACCAAAAAATTATACAAAACCTATTTGCCTTATGCAGCAGTTTGTTACAGAGTACTTTATGGTTCTGGTCTGTAACGTGTTGCTGCTCAAAAAATAATTGGTTAAATGATTACTTTGTGTGATACATGGAGTTAAAGGAAGAGTGCAGCCATACTGGGCAGCCTGACTTCTGCTCAGACTAAAATGAATGCATGATCTTTAAGGCCAGAAAAAACAACCAACAGCAATCCACATTTGCTGTGTACAACTGCATCACTGAATTGGAATTTTATTAATGAGTACATGATTTGTCACTGCTTACACCCAGCAACAGTAAGCAATCACTTTAACATCACTTTAGATTCCATTTCTTTCCCAGTGTTTAGTGGCAGATTGATTACTCATTCTTGGCCAGCCCACCAGCAGTTCTCAATTCATGGCCAGAACCAGAGTGGGATGCTGTCACCATCCCAGCAGTTGCACAATAGCTCAAATAAAGAGGCAATTTACAATGGAACAGCTGCAGGAGGGAGCTGACCAGGACTGTTTTCATGTGCAAGTACTATGTTATTGTGAGGAAAAAAGTGAAAATAGTCAATGGAGAAAGAAGGAAAAAACCCCCCACAAACAACAATAAACAAAAAGAAAAGGAAAAAATTATCTACAAGATATTTCATTAGAATGCAGAAAAATGCAAATCAGGAAAGAGGTTAGTGATCAGAAATCAAAGTTAAATCTTTAGAAGTATCTGAACTACAGATGAATGCCAAATTTGTTTCATATTTATAGAAAAGTGTCATGAATTAAATGTACTTAAACACTTTCTAGTTTAATGAAAAAAGGAACTCTTAATATTTCCTAAAAATTGACAACAGTAGTCTCTTTATCTAGCAACTTCAGTGTCATAGAATAAACAGCTCAATACACTGGTAAAACTAGCAACTCACAGGCCTGAACTCTTTAGCCTGGACTAGACATAAGTGAAGTAGCAGAAATTTGTACAAGTGTTTCTTACTTATTCCAATGCGTCTTTGAATTCCGGTACAGGGATGGAAACATGATGGGTAAAATCTTTGCTGCATTATCACTAATTAAACTCATAATATATTCATTATTCCAGTAGTATAACGCTCGCTCTGCAACCTAAGACAGCATGAGAAAAGGAACACTTCTTTAAACTCTTACAGAGCAAATAACTAAAACATTTGGCAAATATAAAGGGAAAGGTAAGGAAAGTTGCAACTCAGATTTGGATTTTTTTAGTGCAAATGGGAGTCATGGAGCTGATGGAGAGATGGAAAAATTGCTTTTTCCTTGACAGAGAAATGATTCAAACTATAACCCATGAACTCTGAAATTTAAGCAAAGAAATACTTTCCAAAAGAACGAGTATTTATAGAACTCTATTACAAGTTATGAAATGCAAACACTACGTACTGAAAGGGTTCAGGTACTTCTGAAAACACTAAATTTTTAAGCGTTTTTATGTTAAGCATAACACTTAAGTGAATCACCCAACACGAATGCACAGCCTGCACTCTTGAAAAGAAATGGTAAAGCTAACCTTTGGATCTCTAAAATTTGACACAGAATTGAAGACTTCCATACAACAAATGGAATTAATCATGATGAATAATACTGCATTACAAGCCTGCTTTACAAAAATCCCCATATTACTGTACATTCAGTAAGTACAGACCTGAAAGTGTGGACTGGACACACATTTGGCTAGCTGTCTGAAGAGAGGCTCCATAACTTTTACAAATTCAGATGGTTCAATAACATCTAAAATTTCTTCTAGTTCATTTAAAAACATGACTTCTTTTGGACTGTGAGTCTTTGGCCAGTATTTCAGCAGTGCCATTACAACCTGTAGAGACAAAGAGAACATAATTTCATGATAATTTGACTTGACCTTGTATTGAATTGCATCTCATAAATAACTCTGGTATTTTAAGCAGAATTCAAAAGTCAGGATTTCTTGTCCCATGTAACAGTACTGCACTGTAATACGGGGAAAATTATCTGCCATTTAAGTCACAGAAGCTTTAAATCTCTACCTTCTTGAAGGTGCACTCCAAAGCTTGAAAAATTAAGTTCTATCATTATATTTTAAGAAAATATTTACTAAAAATACCCAAACTGACAGGTAGCTACTCTAGACATGTTGCTCTAAAACACTGAGTTTTATTTGACTATTTTACTATAACCACAGTCTTAACTTTCTTCATGATTAATAAATTACTGACCCAGCTTGCTTACCTAGCACACCATGAACACTCAAAATACCATTCTGTGATTTTTTTTAAATATAAAAACTGTAAGCAATATTTAGTATCATCACTGACAAGACAACTCTGAGAAATCAGTGCGTCTTTCATGCATATATTATTTAATCATGAAAGCAGACACTATGTCCTCAAGAAGCCTTGGGCAATTTATTCAGATTTTAAAAAATAAGATCTCAAAAAGTTTCATGTGGGAGTTACATAGGGAAGCAAAGCATTTTAATTTGAAATGACCAGAATCTTTGAAGGGGATCTTAGTACTTCACTTTAGTACTTCAGTGATGCATGTGCTAAGCTTTTAAAGAATGTTGTAATCATGTAATCATATAATCATTGGGATCAAAAAAAGGAAACAGACTTGGATGCATATTAGTTCAGATTTCTGCTAGGAAATATGCAACATCCCAGCTGATGTCTGAAAGAAAGCTAAGAATTCAAGATCTCATATCATACAAATGACAGAATGTCTGGGATTTGATATCTTAATAAATATTAAAAGCTTCAATTAGAAGAGAACTCTTGCTCAGCTGCACACTTCATTTATTTCAAGAAATCCAGTTCCATTTTATAATGGAAATGCTTATAATCCAATAAGGTGCACTTTTGTTAGTAGCAATTTTTAACTGATCTACTGATTAAACAGATTAGCTCTTACCTACTAGATACTGAGTGAAAGGACGCAAACCACTCTATACTACCAAGGACAGTTAAAATTATTCATCCACGCAATTATGTGCGGCCAAACACAAGTTTGATTTTGTCCATGGTCCAAAATTGGCAGACATGAACAGGATTTGACTCAAAAGCCTTGCATCAGTAGGTAGCTCTGTGTGCCAGAGAGTTGTTCCATCGTAACATCCGTCTCTCAACAGAACACAATTCAGGCAAGGTCAGTTCTGACTAAACTAAACTAAACAAAATAACCAGAATATACTCTAGTCTGTTTGTAAGAGGTACGCTACTGATACTGTGTGAATGAATTTTGGACATTCCAAACAATTGTCAGAAAAACTGAATGTGATAGATCAAAATGGTTAAATATTTGACTCCAATACAAACAATTACATATCAATACTTTGCTCCCAAAACCTCCTTAAACAATTTAGAGATGAAAGTGATATTAATAGTTCAAAATATGTAATAATAATAAAGATAAACTTACTGGTTCTGTAAGTGTGCTGTCCTTTTCTAAAAATTGAACTACACAGTACGCCAGCTATAGTAAACAAAAAAAGAGTTCTATTAATACTTACTATGAAATTGAACACATTTCAAAATCACTAGTATAAGTCAAGAATACTTAACATAAAAACACAATTTTCTTCTGTAATTTAAAAAAAATAAATTACTAGGCAGACAACTTAAACAGAAGTGTAAATAAGCTTCACCTATTCTTCCCAACCTTCCAATTCTCTCCTCACCCTTTTTTTGTGTTTATATAATACAGACACACACAACTCAATTTTCTTTTTAGACCTAGCACTTTGCATTTCATCACACTTCGTCTTTTCAAACATAGAATTTAAAAATCATGAGCTTGGCCTATAGAGTGCTTTCCACCTGCTAACACTTTAGTGTCCCATGCTGATTTCATATGTATTTTGTATTTCATTACCTAAGTTAGATAAAAGTCCATTAAACAGTTGAAAATATTAGGATTTTTTATACATGACAACTAACAATAACTATGCCTATCAGTGTAAAGCTGATGCAAACTGAGCCTGATTTACAGCATTTACCAACTTCAGTTCTGAGAATGAAACTGTCAACCTGTGCCTAAACAGTGAACTATTACATCCTTTCATTCCATAGGCCGACAGTCCCAAACTAAGTGGGGAGATCATTGCATGCATCTACAAACTATTTAACCACCTTTAAGTCTCTCTGTTTATGGAAGTTCAGCTGATGACCCAATTTCTTTCCTGTTTTTGATGATTGCTACCAAGAATGTCCCTAAGTACTCTGAGTGATGTGCAAAGATTATTACGGCTACTGTTCTTTGCTATTCTAAAGTAAATTTGAATTTAGCATAGAAATTAACTTTCTCCATGTAAGTCTGGATTTGGCAGCAGATCCTTCTGAGTATCTGCCACCGTTCCAATGTGAATTTTTGTGGGTTTACTCCAGTGTTTCACACACTAAACTCACTTGAAGCACTTCCCCCATTTCATTCAGTAGGACATGTAAGTTATGTCACTACCTTGTTTTTACTGATACTGAAATGCAATGAAAATCAGCTGGAGGCTTTGGAGAATTAGTTTGTAAGTAGGGGGAACACATAAAGAACAACATGTCCAAGGTCAGCAGAAAAGCTGGCAATCACAGACATCTGCACTAGCTGAGATTATAAGAAAGGCCTCACTGCACACACAGGTTATGTCCGTGGCAATTGAAAAAAGAAAAAGAAAACTTCTTGCAATGGGAGCCACTCTAGCCTACTACTTCAATAGGAACTGATGGGAGCCCCAGTAGGCAAGATCCAAAGCAAATGCTCATAAGTAACTCTAACTGCTAGAGAACTGTAATTATACAAATGGCATTCTTAAAATTGCAAGTTGTTAGCAATTTCATTTGAAGAAAGGGTATTTAAAACTTGGAGTGCTCAAACTATATAGAAAATACTGAACTTTCAAGCTGAAAAAAACAAAAGCTGTATAACAATCTCTCACAGTGAAAATTTTCAGCATATCACAATTATACCAAATTTTCTCTTAAACTGTATGGATTTCCCACTCCTCTAGAAACTCTGAATGTAACTAAACTCAGCACAGAAAAGATACAGCTGGTTGAAAAGCATGATACAACTCAGATGGCCTCTTTTTTCTGTATACTTCTAAAATGATCTATTGAACTAAATAGTGATGTCCTAGTAAATTCCCAGTTCCTTTCAAAATATCAGCAGTTGTAACAAACTGAATTCAGCTGAATCACTTCACGTAATTCAGGATAAAGTCTCTATAGATGACATTCATTATGTCTAAACATTACAGACAAGAACAGGATAACCCAAAAATTCTGTGCGTGGATAAATATTAAGAACTTTCACATTAACCAACTACTACATGAGTTTAATCTATAAACACTACAGTGCTTTTTAAAAATATATTTATTGTATAGACATGTATTCTTTTTAATTTTTCTATCAACATGTGAACCACTAATGGTATATATGTTAAATAATTTCCCCAAGGCCAGTCAGCAGAGAAGTGTTGGAGCTTAGAAGAGAACCCACACCAGAGTCCCCCAGCCTCTCCAGATAAGCTTAAACACTAGTATGAAAAACACCAAACAAAACTTACCTGTGGATGGTAGACACTGAGTGATTTCACTTTGTGCAATGGTAACAAAACCTTCAATAGGAATATTTTGTGCTCTTCTTTTAATGGTAAGGCAAATCCATTAATTATGCTGCCAGGGAAAGAATGTTACAAATAAAGATCAGTAATTATATAAAGTCTGCATTACTGTCCAAGATATATCAAAATTCTAGGTTTTAGCACTTGCTTTCTAAAGCTTATGAACTAATAGTCAAATCAATCTCTGTCCATCCCTCAAACAAGTCTTTCACAGGTCTCAAATTCTTCTTCCAAGCAGCATATAACTACACCAACACTTCAGATTCCACCCTTTGCTATGAACTACTCCCCTTTCTCAAAGCTTTGAATACAAGTCTCTCCCATCTTCTTCACGGTATTAACGAGTGAAACAGAGACTGGATGTGGAAGAGGTAATCCAGGACAGCAGACTAGTAAAAACATGGCTTCTACTTAACTATTACTATTTGTGCAAGGCCCTAGCATACAATCAAACAGCATCTCAACACACGACATCCCAGGTGAGTGCAGATACAGCTCAATACCGGGTCAGTGGCACCTTTACCTAAAACCAAGTACTAGAACAGCTTTTCTTGCATCCGCTCACTTTGCTAACATTAACATCCATTAAACATCTAGAATCCTGTTGCTTGTTTACTATTTTAAATCCTATTCTATTCATTCCAAGGCTTTTCTCTTCACTAACACGGGGAGAAGGCACATAAGCTGAAGGAACCAGCCAAACTTTTCTTAAAAAACCCAACACATTAAAAATTCAAAGTCACATCTATTTCAATCTCAGAAATCAGATGGTATCCCAGAATTAAAGCTTAATAAACAACACTTGCTCACCCTTGCTGGGCATACTTAAGGCAACTTTCACTAATAATGACTGCACAGCTACTTAGATGATATAAGATCACTTCTTCTGAAGTCTCTCAGTGCACAATATCCAAACCCCATTTCTACCGTAACTTTTCTATGGTGTTCTTGCCATAACTTCCACATAATCCACAAATATAAATTAACTTCATTAAAAAAAAAAAGTTTCCCCAAGATGTTTTAAGGGTTGTTAACTACAGAGAGGAGCAGAATTGTAGGGCAAGTGTGAAAGAATTCTGCATTCTTGGTAAGAGATGATTGTCAGAAAAAACATAACCACATCAGTAGTTCCTACTGGAAATGTTTATTTGTTCAGTATCATACAGCACTCAGCAAAGGAAAAGAATGCACTTCAGCAAAAAAATTCAATTCCTCCCTGCTTCTGCCAAGTCAAAGCCCAGAAACTCAACTAACAACTGTTACTCCTAAGCTCTATGTCAACAACATATTGTGAGAAACTCCTTCATGGAGTGGAAGAGTAATTAATACAGAAGAGTTACAGCTCAGAAGCCTTATTCAGTTACTAGAAATTTGGATTTGAAGAATGAGGGGAAAAACCCCAAATCAATAACTTAGCTTTAAGTGTTACAATTTTCAAGTTAACCTAATAAAACCGAGAATGAAAAAGCTGGTGAGTTATAAGTAATGATGGATATATAAGTCCTTTAATCATTGAACATTTCATTGAAAATTAAAGAACTATTCTGCAGAGACACATAGACCTAGAAAATTTTAAAACAGCTTTCCAATTTCAACAGCATTCTGGGATGCATTAGGAACACCATTGCCAGTAAGTTGAGTGAGGTGATGCTTCACCTCTGCTCAGCCCTGGTGAGACATCTGCAGTGCTGGGTGCAGTTCTGGGCTGCCCAGGACAAGAGGAATGTGGACATACTGGAGGGAGTCCAGCAAAGTGCAAGGAAGGGACTGGAACATCTGACATACACAGAAAGGCTGTTAGGCCTGAAGAGAAGGCTGAGGGGAATATCACTTATGTGCAAACACACATGAAGGGATCATGTGAAGAGTCAGACTCTTCTCAGTGCTGCCCAGTGAAAGAGGCAATGGGTATAAATTGAAACACAGGATCTTTCATTCAAACATAAGGGAAAAACCCTTTTTATTGTGAGTGTGGTCAAACAAGGGAAACCATTGCCTAGAAAGTCTGTGGGGTCTCCATCCTTGAAGATATACAAAGCCTGACCAGACACAAACCCAAGCAACCTGCTCTTGCTGACCTGTTATCTTTATGTGCAAAGATATGGAAATATCATAAAGTAAACCTAACTAAACTTTTAAAGTGTATTAGCATATAAACAAATGCCAAAAGCTGGCACATGGACTACAGAAACCAGTTAACAGAAAACCCACTAGTTTCAATGAGACTATCAGCTTTACACTGAAACATATTGGGCTTAGCAAAAACGTTTCTCAGGTTTCATAACCTGTGCTTGCTTCGTTTACCCACTATATATTCAGTCATGCTGAAGAATTTTTAATAAATTTCAACTCACTACATTTTATTTGTAGCTGATTTACCACTAGGAACCTAACCTAAAAAATAAGATTCAAAAAAATTGTCACATGCCAAAACATTGCCACAAGGTTCAAGTTTTTTCCATGTTTCTACAATCTTACTCAAAACTTGCTCTCTTTGTTAAAGCTTTTACACATGAAATGAAGCTCTTCTGCATCTTTTCTCAAATCAATCTGCAATCCCCAACTTGTTTTCTAAAGTCTACTCTTAAAACCAAATGAGTTTAATAAAACAAAACCTACAGCTTACCTTCCCAGTATTTCCAGTAATTCTGCTATGCCGTTGTGATGTTCTGTTTCATAAATAAACCTAAATAAACAAAAAGTTTTAGTGGGTTACTGCTGCAGAGATACGGTAGCACCAAGATCTCTGTCTAACGTTACAGGTAGCCTTGATCTCCCGTGTTTTAGTCACTCAGTAAAACGACACACAGTGGAAAAGAAACTTTGTGGAAACAGAAATCACTGGCACACCAAACTGCTTTCATCCTTCACACACTTGCTTGTTCTTTCCCCCCACATTTAACAAAGCAGCATATATATGTGCTTTTCCAAAAGCTTGTATTTTTTGCCATTTTAACAACGCACGACTGAACACAGCAAGCAACGTTTTAAATATTAAAATAACACAAGAGCATCTGGCATAATTAAATGCCAAGACTCAACCTTCTATAGCAAATGCTAGCACAAGATGAGGTGTTCAAACAGTTACTACTTGTGGATCTAAAAAGCTCTTCAGCATTACAGATCTCTGTGCATACAAAAGCCTCTGTAATAAACAGAGGAAGTAAAATTTTCCTGAATTTTCTTTTGATAGAGCACTGTAATTTACAAGGCAATCGCCTTTCCACCCTTAATCCCAATCACCTCAGTGTAAATTTATTGAGAAATTTCTATTAATGGCTTTGGGTAATTTGTAAAGAGTTATAAAAAGTTACACTCAGGACAAAATAATTCCACTAATTTGAAAATAATTTTTTATTTGAAAATTTGTCAGAGGCTGGCATATTAACAGCTACTTTTAATACAGAATATTTCAAGTGAGTGTTAAAGGTCCTTAAAGAACCTTCCCATATAATTCAGGACAATAATTCCAAGCAAAACTAAAGACAATGACACAAAACACTTTGGGGACTGAATGAATATGAAACGCATTTTATTTTAGGAAAAAAAAAAGATGAATACACTACTGGGATAGAATTCATGCAATTCTCATCAGTGACTAAAAGACAAATGAAGATCACATTTCTTAGGTAAGCATGGTAATAAATGGACGACTTGCTAGTAAAAGCATAAGAAAAATTATTTTGAAAAATTCTGCACGTAATTTAAAGAGGTTTCCATGCACAATACACTAACTCAAGACAGAAACTGAAACAACTTTCCTACCTAGTGCTCCTGACCAAGTATACCAGTTTACATTTGGATACAAACTTTTTAAGCTTCTAGCTCTGAAATATTTTAGAACTAAGTGAGTTTTTCTGTTGGTTTGTTGTTGCGTTTTTCTTTTCCTCCCACAATTTGGTAGTTGTGCAAATTATATCATTTTCCATATACCTATAATATTGTAAACATTTTTATACAAACTATTACAGAATTGATGTGATGACCAGGTAATTTCTTAGTCTTTCAAAAGCTTTGCACCAAAACTATCTCTGCTTGAAGACTTTTCTTCCATTAGCTCTGAAAGTGCAAGAAGTGGCAAATAAAAACACCTTTCAGAAGTGCACTATAATACACTGTGATGCTGTTTTACCATCTGGTTCAGACATATAACCAAATTATGCATTTTGGAATTAATTAAATAAAATCACGGGGGTGGGGAGGATAAAAATTACATCCTAGATACACATGTATTTTTCCTTAGTACATACTCTTTACATGACCTGTCAAAAGCTGCCTGCAAGACAGTGCAGACTCATTAATTATTTTGTAGTAGCTCCTCTGTATCTCTTCTAAAGGCTTAGTTGTTACCACAGGCAGGGAATATCAGCTCCCTCTACAGCTGGTACTGTTGGGTGCCACTCATGAGGGATGGGGCAGCTTTTTGCTATTTTCTTAAAGAAGCAGCACCACACATTCATGTTATAGAGAATAAGGGAAGCATGATGGAAGGAGTGCAAAACTGACATGCAACATAGTTATTTGTAGAAAAGAGAAGCACACCAAAGCAAAAAATTAACACAGGCACCATAATCTTGCATTAACCCTGGACATAACAGCAGTAAAAATGCAATTCTAAAGACCTTGGATAATGCAGTGGTTTAATTTTTCATCTTCACTTTTTTTTTTATCAGGGATAATTCTACAGTTTATTCTATGGCAATTAAA
Source organism: Grallaria varia (assembly GCA_013396735.1). Taxonomy (NCBI): domain Eukaryota; kingdom Metazoa; phylum Chordata; class Aves; order Passeriformes; family Formicariidae; genus Grallaria; species Grallaria varia. The sequence continues at coordinate 265,054 of VWZG01005100.1, forward strand.
CAAATATTTCATGGTAACAAAACAGTAGTACATCTCAATTCTGAGGAAAGAAAAGGCAGTAAACATGTTCCTTCAAGCAAATTACAGACCTCTCAGTAATTTGATTTCAGCTCAATTTCTGCATTAGTAAGAACTACACCTTACTACGGCACTACTGTAATACAAATACTACTACCCAATAAGAAAAAAAAAAAAAAAAAAAAGGAAGTAAAGAAGTCTCACACAAAGACACCAAACCACCCACCAAATCATAAACTAACTCAAATTTCAGCTGCCAAATTAATACCATGTGCAAGACTACCCTAATTTAAATTCCCCAGACTGGTATTCATTATTGTTAGATGTAGCAATATTGGGTAAAAACTTAATAAGAATTTAAAAAAACCACTAGCAGTCATTGAGTCTTTTAATTGCATACTTGATTACATGCACCATAATATAAAGATATTGACATACCTATAAAATATATTATTAATTTGTTTCCGTATGTAAGCTCTTAGGCCTAAAAATTTCCCATATATTCTGTGTAGAGTTGTTTTAAGAAAATCTCTTTCACGAGGATCTTCACTATCGAAGAGCTCTAAAAGCTGCAGGGAGAGAAAAAGAGATGCTCTTTAGCTGAGTCTTATGCATTGTAAAAATAATTTAGAGCTTGAAGTTAAAAATTCTTTTTTTTTACCTCACCTGTAATACAAACTTCTGATCAATATATTTCTTAGCTATATTAGGTTGAAAATCTGGAGATTCTAAAAACCTTAAGAAAAATTCATAAACAAGCTGGAAAAAAATAAACAACAAAAACCAGTATTAGTATTTTAAACAAGGAACCATTTTATGAGCATCACATTACTTAAATTACTAATTAGTTGCTCAGAACTCACAATGTTTTTAATTATATTTATCTATGTAACACACAGTAAAAGCTTTGCTCTTCCTCTCCTGACAAATTACAAGAACTTGAGGTTCTTCAAACTGCTGAAATTCTGCTGAGCTCCATCACTAGATTTTACTCAGATGACACACAGTAATCTAATATTTATCATGCCCAGAAATACATGCTTTAAGAATTCTCTGTTCTTTTCAGTTTGTCACGGTATCTCTGAAAGCCTGAGCTGTGACAAAGCCAGATCAAAGCATTCATAGTGACAAACGGAAGCTCATTTAAAGTCTCAGCAGTTACATCTCAACCACAAGAAACAATGAGCCTTTAACCTGTAACAACTGTTTTTTTTTTTTAAGATTATCAGTTTAAATTCAAGAAATACATTTTAAAAATGGCACAGTAAAATATCTGAGACAAACACATAACCTAAACAATTTGGAATAAATAAACAGTGACTTTAACATTAGAATTCTGTTAGACTATGATGTCTTAGTCTCCATGAAATACCTGTAGATGAGGCCATGCAGCTTCTAAGGTTGGTTCATCTTCCTCTGGGTCAAATTCTGCTCCCGTTGGATTGGAAGATGGTGGTAATGTTCGAAACATATTAACTGCAAACTGAAATTACATGTGCCTTTAAGAACTTTGAAACAAGTGAATGATTAAAAAAATACTTCAAAGACGGTTTTGACTAAGAATTCTTTATGTGAATTATTTTAATTAACATTTGCAAAAATACAAGCTATACAATGCTGTATTTTCAACAGTGAGGAACATTCTTCTTCTTTGAAGACTTCTAACTTAAAGAACACTTCTCCGTGCAGTATTCTTTAAAGCACAAAGCTACTGCCAGGATGTGTTCTATGAGGATATTGCTCTGATCTCTCTGCACACAGAGATGTTTCAAAAGCCCTAGCAAATGTATATAAAATGTTTACACAAACATTTTTACTTATACACACTTCATATGGCCTTGCAGCAACCTGCAAAAGTAGAAGTCAGAGCAGAGATGGAAACCAAAGATTACTCACAACTATTCTCTGTAAAATATTATTAGTTTAATTTTGCATAGTGGTTGTGCACACACATGGAAACACTTCAAACCCAAATTCCACAACACTACCAGCCTCCATGGTATTTCTCTTAAACCATGTCCATATACCTGACATCACAGGAACACCAAAGGGGGAGAAATAAACATCCTAATCCTTTGATCTTTCACTTTTTTCTGAATTCCCAAACCTCTGAAAAACATTCAGCATCCTTGTGGAAGTGGAGCAGACTACAAAGATGAACTGCTTTTCAAGTTGTTCATACACACAACATATTTTTGTGCTTGTCTAGATGCACACTTATGCTGTGGATGAACCAAAGCAGTACCTTTCACAAACCCCTTAAATGTGATGAGAGTTTCCAAGTCCATAAAAAAAAAAAAAGAAAAAAACCCATTCCTTGTCACATGGAATGAAAACTTTTTAAAGAGGTCCTGGTCTTGACAAAACCACCCCATCATTAAGTGCATGTAGCTTGATTTTTTTTTTTTTTTAGGTAAAAATATATAATCAGAAATAATCACATTTATATAAATTCATGCAATAAATAAAAATAAGAAGTAAAAACATTTGTTGGCTGAACAAAAAAAAAATCTTACATAATTTTTTGGGAATAACTTTAACACGTATTCTCAAGAGTAACCTTACCTAGAATTTAAAAGGTTTAAAAAGGTCTGCAGTATCCTAAATTCTCATCTGTAAGGAAAGCTAGCAAAACTAGCTGGCTTCATTGTGGATAAGGATGGAACAACCAGCTAGTGTTGCCAATTGTTGCTCTCACACCCTGAGGAATTAAAGCTTTCCTGTGTGTGCAAGTGTTTGGTTTCTGTGCATTCCGGAAAGAAAAATCTGAGAACACCTTTATCTGTATAGGAAAAAGAGCTATGACTGTCAGTACTGAAAGGAAATAAATTCCTCAATCCAGAGTGCTCAGTAGGGCACAGTCATTGGTATGACACAACCAAACTGCTGAGCAAGTAGAAAAACGTCATCTGTTTGGCACTGCAAGTGTGCTCAAATAGAGACTTTCTTGTTCTGTTTTGTTGCTTACTCATCACCAATCCAGTACCAAGTAGTCTAAACTTAATTTTGTATGGAATCAGAAAAAATCAATTCAAACTAGTATAGGGTCCCAAACAGCCTCTGCTACTTCAAAATGATTCTTTAAGAGTAATGCCTCAGCCTCTCAGCAGCTTGAACACATTGCACAAGACAGAGAAGCCTGCCAAAATAAATCCACAGTGGTGGGCTGTCCTGACCCTTCATAACAACTGAGCATATTAGGCTTCATAAAGAAATTCTCTTCAAGTCTATTTCTTCTTACAACACTAAAGGAAATTCTGTGTTTATGTTTTTATACATTTTGTGTTTATGAAAATACTAAGATATTTTAACATAAATTTCGGTAAACACTTGCTCACAACAAGAATGGTGACTATCCCAAAGGGAGAGCTATACCCTGTGCAAACTGATGGATCAAATGAGCCGCAGCTGTCTGCGGGGAGCTTCAGCTTAGGGCACACACAGGCTCCATCCTAGAGATACACCACAAGCACTCGTAAGAGTTAACCTACACATTGTCATTGATATTCTATTGCTGTACCAGATTGGAGGTGTCTTTTTGCAAGCATTTAGAGAGGAAATGTAGTCTAAGATTTTCAAGTCTGGCAAAGTAAAGAGACAACAGGGCAGACAAGCTGATTCACCAGGAAAAAGCAAATTCTTTGTAGAAGGCTACATCACCAGGAGCAGCAGAAACATTTACAGAGCCTTTGCAAGAAAACCAGTTATTTGGCTCAGCAGTACAGGGCATCTCCACGACCAGCTAGAAAGAAAATAAAAGATCCCTCCACTGGCACTTGCACTGAACTGAATGACTTATTCCAGAATGAAATAAATAAAACATTATAGTGCATCAATTGAAAGGTTCCTATGCCTTCAACAAGTACAGCTCTATTTAAGGAAAAAAATCCTAAAGCCCCCAACTCTGAGTTTACTTATTATAATGAAGCTATGTAGAATGCAAGGTCTACTAAAACATCACATTTAAAATCATTTTTATGCTACAATATCAGTCTTTATGAATGTTCAAATTTAATCACAGATAATAACCACCTGCCATACACACATTTTCATTATTTTCTCAGGCTTTACTGAGGTTTTTGTAGTGGTTTTTTTTGGCATCTGGGTTTGGTTTTTTGCCCCCCGGCACCCCCTCCTTTTTAAAAAAAAAAAAAAAAAAAAAAAAAAAGGCATCAAAGCTTTCATGCTGATAATTTGGCTGCCTTAGTTTAAAGATGTGTCTTTGCAGAAGAATGTATTCCACCCATCTTAGGTGGCATTCCGGGAGAACAACAGAATGCCATGTTTCCCTCTTCACATTCTGACTTTTCATTAACACCTCCAATTCCAGTTTAAAATAATGCTGTGAATTACCTACTAACTGGCAAGGCCAACAAGCATAAGCATGTGTTGTCCTGCCATCTCACATCTGACAGATGGCAGAGCAGACAGTGGGAGGCAGTATCAAACTGCATCGGTTAAACCTGCAAGGCTACATTATATTCCCATGAAGGAAAAGTCATCCTGATGCTCTACTTTTCTTCATAACATTCCTTCATTCCAGCAACTGAGATGTAGGCTTGGTACACACCAAGACTGACATAGAATAATTAATATTGCAGATACTTAAAAGCAAAGCTGATATATCTTTATGTTCCCCTCTTTAAAAGCATGGACATAAGCAACAAACCACAAATGCTGTGAAAATTTACAATCATCAGTGGTCTTCCATGAAAACAAACCCAGGAAGTCTAGACTTGAAATGCAGAACTTGCAAAGGTTGTTAAGCAAATGGTAGAACAATCAGAATTTTTTAGGTAAGAAAGTCTCAGGCTCTCACTATAAGAAGAAAATCTGGGACATGTAAGGTGTTAGCAACAAAGTTTTGTTCATTTTACTTTTGAGAATAGGAAATGGAAAGATTTAAAACCAAGAGTATTTTTTTCCACAAGCAGTGGAATCAGTGAAGCCTGATTTGATCTGTTTTGCATTTTAAATCCCTGACCAATGTAACACAAAATAGCTCAAATTAAGCTGCAGCATCTCTCAGTAAAGGCACAAACATGAAACTCTTGTATATTAAGCCACTGAAATTTTGGAAAATTTACAATGAATTAATATGAGTCCTTTACCTTTCTGTTAGATGGCTGATCTTTTTTCTAACTGCTTGGTCTTTTGACCAAACAGACAAGACACAGGCTGCAAAACCTAACTTCCTCTAAGGCCAATTTCCCACAGAAGTATAAGTAAACATAGCATAACTTAAAAACATTCCCCTCCCACCAACAAAATCCCATAAGCCCCCCCGAATCTATGAAGCTTGAGTCGTTATGAAAACTGAGCTGGTGAGCCAAAATTCTCCCTGTTAGCACTGACAATACTTGACTTTAAAGGACAGGGCTCAGGAGGATGGGAGAACAAAAAAGGGAAAAACAAACAACCTGCATTTTTACTTCTTTCGAGATATTTGTTGTAATGGTAGTCACACACCCTCGTCTTCCAGTGGCCCATTTTACGTAACACTGGGGAGTATTTTCAAGCAAGCAAGCATCAGACATATTTTCCCCTCCCTTCTGCTGATCAGCCTGATGTGAACAGCTCTGAACAAAGAGCTGTATATAAACTGGAAGTCTGTACCTTCTGTACTCATGTGACTCAAGCCAACCTCACCTTGAAATAGAGCAACAAGTAGCACACTTCTATTCATAGCAACATCTCTTATTCTAGACCAAAGGTAACAGGAAAACACAAAACACCACACCTGCAGCTCCTCTCTCAGAAGAATAAAAATCCAGCTCCCATGGGTATAACTGAGCAGGCAGTTTTAATAATGCATGAAAAGTTGCAGTGAAAGCCACTTCAGCTGCTGAATAAAATTAGATCTATTCCTATGTATAGTATCAATTAAAAAGAATAGTATTAGTCTACATGCTTCACAAAAATATTCACATGCAGAAGTATCTCATCTCCATCATTCCTAAGGAAATTTTTCTGGGAGCTTAGAAGTAAGTAATTCATACCCTGTTGATCTACTTCTTTCTCAGAACACTAAAACCCTGGACCTCTAGTACTGCCTCGGCCTCCTCTTAGCTCTCCTCAATATGCTCTGGCTGGCTAGCTGGGGAAGTGAATATTAGTATTGACATTCTCTTTCACAGACCCTCTTAAAACGCTCCAGAGACTGTCCCATCCTGACCTGAGGTGGCAACCAGCATTAATCTGAGTATGTAGTCTATGCAGTTAGCAATTGTCACAAAGGTGTCCAAAACCAATATCCTGTGCTTCTGAAAAACCACGCACAACAGAATATTCTCATAAAGCATTTTTTTCTTCAAAAGCCAAACTGAAAAAAAAAAAAAGGCAAAAAAGCATATATTCTTTTCTAAATAAGCATTTGTAATGGATGCTTTTTATAAAAAAACCAGATATTTGCATACGTTTCTCATAGTTTTGATAAGAGGTACTTGTACCTGAGAAATGGAACTTGTTATATAAGCAGTTAATAAAAACATTTCCTTTCTCATCACATCTTTGCTTAGAAATATAAGAAGAACTTGAAGGATATGACAGCTGGCTCTTTGAGGGAAAAAAGGAAAAACACTCTCAAATCCACACTGAAGACTAACATTACATCCATTTTAGAAAATAATTTCTCACAACTTTTGAAAAGGACACTTAAGACTTAACATTAAATTATTAATTAAGCCACTAGATGAATATCTAACTTAAGACTTTACTGCTGGGGTGGAAGGACACGACAAGCACTAGGAATTATAAAGACTAAAAAAGAATCAGATTATAAGGTAGGTGCTTCTCTTGTCAGAGAGAAAGAACATTCGAAGTTATGGGAAAGGAAACATTATTATTATTAAACAATGCTATTATTCAACAGGTAACTTGTGAAATTCATTGCCCTATGTAATTGGTCTACATAGTATGTTAACAAAATCAGACACATACACATATATATCTATATATACACAGTATGTACACATACACATACAAACAAGTAACCTCCAAATATGAAGATTGACAAAATGACACAGCAAAGTCCCAATTTCTATGCTAACTACCAACTTCACAAGCTTTCCAAACTGAGATCCATTCTCAAATCTGAGTATTTCTTGATCACTCATGATTTTACTGAAAATGCTATTCCTTTATAACATAATTCAGGAGTAGTAGCAGCACATAACTTATCCATGTCTCTTGGAAGTCTTCAAGCACACAAAGAAATCAGATTTACTTTTCCTTAAAATCCACACAATCAACTCAAATGTATGGCTAGAACTTAGCAAATGTAGATCTCAATCTACACAGACATGCCTGAAAGAAAGGTGATGATAATACCACTGCAGGAAGAACACAGTTGCTTCAACAGTTGACCGAACAAAAAAACGATCTGAATTTAACCTCAAGATACCAAGTCCAGGCACCTCCACTGAGTGTCTCTCACAGTGCTGTATAGGTCCCATGCAAGCAAATCCCACACCCTTTAGAACCTTGCACATAAAAATCCTTTTAAACTCACTGAAAGAAAAGACGCTGTGTGTGACCAGCCAAACCCTGGCAATTAAGTTAGTAGCCAAATTCTGCTGCAAGATTTATTGAACTGACGAAAGTGCAGACTTATTACCATTAGCTGCATCTGAAAGCAAAGAAAGTATATATTGTACTCAGCCAAGTGTACTCTGGCCATAACTGTTTGATGGAAGATAATGAGGGCATTGGAGATGAAATACAGGCAGTTAAGACTTCTTGCACAGAGCAAACACTAATGTTTGACATCGGTATTAAAGAACTCATCGTGAACTCCATTCTACCCAAATGAAGTCTCAGCAAGCTCATTCTCCTTTGTATCTTTCCTTTCTTCATCAGTGTCAAGTATTCCAAAACAAGCAATCAATTAGAAAAAAAAAAAAGAGACATAAATAAGGTAACAAAACATGGGAAAAGCCATGATCCCAGATCTCCTCGTTAAACGTCCTCAACGCTTTGGGTGCATGTTTGACATCCGGAGCTAAGCACAAGCATCATACACTCAGAAGTTCTCATGAAAGTAACTTCAGTATAAGCAAACACTTACGGCTGATTTAGATACCAATCTTTGGAATAAGCAACATCCTTAATACTATAAATCCTTGGAATCTTTGAAGAAGCTTCCAAGTCTCTGATTTATAGGAGGACCTCTAAATTTGTTTAAGTTCATATTTATGTCAACAACACACTATTTTCTCAACCCCTGAAAAATACACAGTAAGCCATACTCTCAGGAAAAACCATTGCGTAATACATGGCCAAGAGATTCTTGTAGGCTTATTAGAAACTTCAAAAGATACTACAGAAAACAGCTACAGACCTCAACTCAATTCCTGCTCCAGACAACTGGTGTCCAGTTACCACAAAGAGTTGAAATACTCTGCTGTACTTTCATGGCCTCCTCTGGGGTGGACTTGCACACAATAGAAAAAGAAATGTAGGTCTGAATGGGTCACACAGCTTGTTCCAGCAGAAGCCTCATCTGCTGTACTGTGTATTTAATAAAGTCTGATTCATATTCACTTCTGAACACAGAATAAAACCAAGCTCTGGTACTGAATAGGATCACACAAGATCAAGTGTCAAGTTTGCACAGGTGATCTTGATTCTAGTCTTAATTTTTTTCAAATTTTCAGGTTTACAATCTATATTTTTTTTTTTTAACAGCTAGATATATTTAACTTTCCTCCCTATTTTTAAAAACATCTATTCCAGAAGAGATTTGTGGGGAAGAAAAGCAACATACTTTTTTTTAAATACAAGACTTCATTTTTACCAACTTAAAACATAATCTAATTCTACTTCATATACATGTCCAGCTTCTATCTCACAAAGAAGGGGAATCAACATTGGCAATGGGATTTCAAAGCCCTGTTATTATTTTGCAGATGTGCACGCACAGTTGATCTTTTTTGAAGATTTCAGTAAAATTTCTTGAGATACATTGATACAGTTGAAGAAACAACATTACATTATAACATAAAAAATTGTTATTGTTAAATCACTTACCATATGTACTACTTCAGGGTAAATGGGTTCTGTAATCACATTGCGATTGTGTGTGATATATTCTACCATTTCACTTAAAGCTGCTCGTTTTACTTCCTTCCACTTTAGGTCACTTAGTGGATCAGAAACAAAGTCAAAAAGTACACAACATTGTCGTAACTTCTGGATAAAAAGCTTTTCTTGATCCGCAGGAGGAACATCTGGAAAGTGAAAATAATTGGTTATAGATTATATTGTTCATGACAGGATCCTTTAAAAAATTGCAACAGTGATGCATACTTGTCCTTGCCAGAAATAGATACTGCATGGAAAAAATACACACTTGAAAAATGCCTGTATGTGCTCAGTTTCTTGCTTAAGTAATCCCATGAGCTGTTAAGATGACTGATGCATGTGAAATAACAGATTATACACAGCAAAAGTTTTCAGGGTCAGGACCTAAATTTTCAGTATTTAGATAATACTGTAGTAACTGACCAGCAGTAAAGAAAGCAGGACCATATTTTGACAGCAGCAAAAATTTGTGTCCAGTTAAAATGGCCACTTGACTACAGCACTAACCTTAAGACATGAAATGTGAACACACCACAGAAAGTCTGTGTAACTTCACACCATAACACATCTTATGTTTCTGCATAATGATTTTTCGTTAGATAGGAACTAAGACAGTTAACAGCATGTTAAAAAGAGTAGGACTAGATTGACTTTTTAAAGAGTTCTGCAGTTTGCTCCCACTTCTTCCAGCTGATGACTTTTCTTTCTTCCTTAGAGTATCATAAAATGCTAAAACTTTCTTACACAGGTAACAAGAGCTACCATCAAGTATTTCAAGTGGTATTACTGAATACAAGCACACACAACCTAACACATGTATGTACAATCTAATAAACCAAATATGCAATATATCTACCATCCAATTGTTTAGTTACATGCGAATTGCTCTCCTTTAAAGTGCCTGACAAACTTCTCCTTGTGATAACAAAATCTGGAATAGCTGCTCTCTCCTGAAGAGAAGCTGCTTTCAGAAGCATTTTTCTTATAATAAACCTGGAGGATGTATTTGGTTTAAAACAGCTGGCAATTTTTACAGTTACATGCGCTGAATTGCTCAGAAAATTAATTCCAGTAAAAAATCCCTTGTATAGCAATAGTCCTGGAGAACACAGAGAATAAAAACATAGCACACATGAAAGAAACCACATTCAGTGTCAGATGCAAGACACCAGGACAGTGAGGACTGAAAGTAGAAAGCAGATGCAAGATGACAGATGTCCCTAAACAGAGGAACAACTTTATGACAAATAAACCAAAATTCCTCTCCAGTGTTGTGAACAAAGCCACAAAAATTTTGTGCCTGAATACACACCCTTTTGTTTATTTGGATTAAAAACTATAGTAATGAATAATTTCCCCTGAGAAAATTTTAAAGAAGTATTGAATCAAGAAGTTTGCATACAGAAAGCCAGTGAAATTTATGACCTGAATGTAAAAAGTCTCAAAGTGGTTGGAGAGGTTACCTTTTCCCAATTGACTTTAAAATGGAAAGTGGTTCAACCTGAAGAGTAACAGTCACATGTAGGGATACTTGTGCTATGACTGCATACTCCACAAAATCCAAAGCCTAAATAGAGACTATAATTATATAAGTAATGGACACACAATTACAGTGATTTACAGTACACTAACCTTAAAGGAGAGGAAGCATTAAAGATGTAATTACTACTAATAGTGAAAGTTAAAGACTGACAACTAAGTGGGTCAAGAAACATCCTCAACATGGCAAGACATCACCCTTGCCATTTATTCTGAAGTCATTACACCTCAGTTATCCTCATTATTCTGTTTGAGAGATTGTCTTTATACAAACTGAGAACCTCACATATTTCTAAAGAACTGTGTTTTATTTGGGTAAGATACATCCCCCTCCTTCAGGAGTGTACATACACAGCTTTCAAGCGTTCAGGCCTCGTACCTCTTCTGCTACTAGTCTGGAGTACTTGCCATGAAACCAGGATCACCCCCACTTTTAAGGTTTGAAAGGATGATTTCAGCATGACAAAAACCAGGAGGTGGTTAAGCTGAGTTGAGCAGACCATGATTTTTGTTCTGAGCATGTATGCACACCTGCAGAGCAACTCCAGGGCACCCCAACGAGCCATTTATCCTCAGCCATGTGCCAGGGACCCCCTGGTTATGTTCTTTCAGTTAATTGCACGATGATTTCTAAATCACCTTCCACTTCAATTGAGTGACAACCCCTCACTTCCAATTGCTTAACTGACAGATTTGAAGAGAATGCCATCAGGTAAAAAAAATTCCAAACTTGTGCAACTCCAGTGCTCCATTCCCCAATGACTACGGGAGGCCATCGTTATGCAGAAACTACTCCTTAAAATTACACCAAAACTGCCATTTGGAGCTATTCACTGAGCAACGTTTTAAAAAAAACTCAAAACAAACAACAAACCACAAACCTGACCAAATCAAACACCACCTCTCCCAGTCAAAACAAAATCCCATACATTCCGCTCCCCTCCAACTGCCAGCCACTATTCACATAAAGTTTACAGAACTTGTTTCTAAACAGTAGCACGAGAATAATCTTCAGATTTTTTTATTCACTCCTAAAACTATTCCCTACTCATACGTGAAATGAGGACTGTTTCTGGTCTTCTACTGGAACAGGAGCATAGGTTTTCAGAATCTCAAGAGAGGTCAGTCTTACATTAGGATTGATTGTTCAGCAATTCCTGACACAGACCTATACAAATGTTATTATGGCATATTTCATGCCTAAACTTGCATAATTTATCCTACTATCCTTTTTGTAAGATAGAAATATACACTGGAAAAAGTACCAAAAGAAGGTAGGTACTACAACAGCAAGGTAAGTCTCTGGACATGGATCAGCTTTTTGTCTTGTTTGGGTTTTTCAGAGATTTTTTTTCCTTACAATCCTGTGATAATTGTTAGATCAAGTTGGCCAGCCTACAGAGATGTAAGCTCTACCCCTACTGTTTTAGCAGTATTGATACAGAAGTAGCTATTCAGTTTAAAATTGTCAGCATCATCTTAGACTGTGGCCTTGCCATGAACTTGTCTATATACAGATGAGTATAAAATAAGTTACTTTCCATTACATCATTGACACCAGCTGTGCTTTTATCAGACTGACTAGACCAGTGTCTCAGTCTGAAAGGCAGCGCTTTCAGTCCATATCACTGAAACAGCCAGGGAAAGATCAGGCACTCGGCTACTGACTGCCTTAGCAGAACACAAATGATTGGCTGGAAAAACTTAAATTAAAACCCTTAACTTTGTATGGAAACAGATTCCTTGGAAGCTTCAGGCATGTCTTCAGCCATTCTTACTATGAGTTAAAGGTAAACAAACTCACTGCAAACAGACTTCACCCAGGGAACTGTCCTTGTCCTCACTGGCTGCTCAGCCAGCATGTGGCATCATTTTGCACCCAGGAGCTACCAGCAAACTACAGCCTCCTGAGATGCCACCATTTTTCTGTAATATACAGCTTAGCTAAAGAACTAACCCATTGTTAGCAGTCTAACAAACTAAAATTTTTCCTGTCTTCATATTATAACAAATTATGATTGGTTTAAGAAAACTAGAAAAAGTAAAAATAAACCAGAAAAGATTGAATTTCAGGCTTTAAGTGCCTGAACACATGTTCAATATTCTATGACACATGAATATTTTTGCATTTTAGCACTGTAGAGAACGTACTGTTCATTGGATAACATTTTTTATGTTCCTTCAAATCTAAAAATTAGATTTTTAGTTTTATGTAGCAGCTGTGACGTCACTGGGCACAGGTGATTGATCCATTCATCTCTTTCACTGAAGCCCATTTTTCTGTGACAACAGTGTAACTTAATAGTTGCTGAATGAAGGCCAAAAGGCAAGGCAGGATAAGTAGGTAAACCAGAGATGTCACATGAAACAGCTGTTTTCTAGTAGAGACTGAAACTGAAATAAAGCTAGAAATTTCAAGTTTTAGGTCATGTCCTTACACAAAGAACAGTTGATAAAATTTCTACCACAAAACACAATTTGTGGTCAGTAAAATTCACTATGTTACACCACTTTGAAAGCAGAAAACAAGAGACGTGGTTGATAATTTGCAGAAAATACGTTCAGAAGACCAAATTCATCTTAGCTGTGTGAATGCTTTTTTGCTCATACATAAAGGCTTGGCAGGGCACCAGTTTTCCTTGGCTGACAGGTCTTCATTTCCTTGAAAGAAAATGAACTCTTTTTTCTTTAACACTTTCAGATACCCACAGCAACCAATCAGACTATGCACACACACAGTAAATAAAACTCCTCTCATTTTGAATGGGCAGTTAGATTTTTTTTTTTTAATATGAAACACACATAGAAGTTTAAGTCAAAGAATACAAACTGCCACAAAAAGGAGAAGGAGCCCAGGTAAAAATAAGGTCATAGAAGAAGAAACTAACCAAAAATCAAGCTAAAATTAACTGCTTCCTTAAGACACTGGTGCAGAGCCAAAGCCCAAGCATGTAAGAAGACTCCTGCTTGCAAGTAGACAATATATCTTATGAAATGTGTCTGCAAACCTAACGAAGGACTAAAATTTCTAATGATATGGAAAAACAACTTCTATGACTGTGGTGCTACCCAGAATGTATCACTAAATATATTGGTGACAGGTCTCTTCTGCTCTTCCTTGGTAAAAAAAGGAGCATTAAAGCTTTAGTGAAGCTTTGTAATTTGCATTATATATAGCTGTACTTCAGCAAGGGGAATCCAATCTCTTGCAAGGTTCTCTTAAGACATTTCAGTTGACAGTACCATGGCAGCATTTTTTTCAAAGAACAGAGTTCAGTACCTTGAGTAAGGGAAATGGAAATTGCCAGACACAATGACAGAGGAACTACAAAGTACAGAAGAAAGAACCTAATCTGTCAAAACATGGATTTACCAGAATTAGCACTTTTTCCAGAACTAGTGCTCTAGTCCTTAAAAATGAGAAGAATCAGAAAAAGAAAAAAAAAAGGAGAAAAGTTGATCTAACATTTGATAAACTCCATTTAAAATATTGACCTTATTTTGAAACTGTTTTATTACCATCCTAATTCAAAGCATGAAATACTATCCTGGAATAATTTTCACTGCACTTCTATTATTTGACAGAGTCTTTATAGTTTTCACTGATTTAATTGAAACCTCGATGACAGTTATTAACACTAATTAGAGATGACACTTTTCCAGTTAACGGTATTCTATCCTAACACAGGATATTGGAAATAAGTGGGTGACACATGGAAGAAAACTTCTAATTTATGCTTGGAAAAGTTTAATTAAAGCTATTACTTCTAGCAGCACACAAAAATAAACTCAAGGAATACAAGAAAGTACAATAATCATATACAATACATTTTATAGTGTAACTAAGAACCCTAGCAGTGGGAGTTTGGCTGCAGATAAATCAAAGCAGGCAAGATGTTGTAGGGATACACTGGACTAGTGAATACACAGAACATACTGCTGTTCATATTGTTTTATTTGGAACATTATGGACCCTGCAGAAACATTCCTTTGCCAGTAGAAACACTGAAAACAAGAGACGTGACCACAGCAACCAAAGCCACAGGAACACTCATGATAAAACAGAGTCCATGTATTAGTCTCAAGAGAGCATCATATACAAACATTTTTAGTAGCATAGAAGAGGAACAAACTTCCATTCTTTATCCCACTGCTGAAGATAAAGAGATGCACATGTCAGTAAAATAAAGTGTCATAAAAGAACGCAAGCTTACTCTAAAAGAATTGAGCTGCAGATTTAAGGTCCTTCTCCAATTACCACATATAATACGTGTAAACATTCCTACAAAGTAGTTCTTAATGCTTTTTTTTTTTTTTTTAACACTTAGGACATTTCCCATTAGAAACAGGACACTGCAGATCAGAAAGACTTGCAGTCTGATATACAACAAGCTCACGATTCCCAAACAACCCTCGATCAGTAATTACAAATATTTTACAGGTATGTAGAGTTCCACAAGGATTACAAGAAAACACTTACTATTCCAACCACCTATTATCATAGCAACGCTGTTTTGTTCAAGGCTGGTTAGAAGGTGAGCTGAGAACAGTAGGTGATGCACAAGGGAAGTTCTCAGTCTCAAGCAGTACTTGGACAGCAAACTGAAACTTCTAAAGTGTGACTCTTGTTTGCATCAGCTGCCTTTGTGCAGCCCCACAATGATGAGTACCTGTCCAAGCACTCAGAGCAGGGAATGGGAACCAGCCACAATTACAGGCTAACGTCCACTCCGTTGCATTCAGGGAAATGAGCTGCTGCCAGAAATAGCTTTTGGCTGTTCTTCGGATAACAGAAATTTGTAATTGAAAAAAAAAAACTCCTGTTTTTCATTTCCCTGCATTTGGAGAAACTGCAGAGTTCTTAACTGCTGCTGGTTCACACTTGGTAAACACACCTGAAAGACTGACACTCAAAATATGATAACTGTTTTCTATTGGTACTTAGGGAAGTAAAGTTTAAAAACAATGCTTAAATTCACACACATGTGGCACATTTTCTACCTAAAGTTAAAAAGCAAGCTTGTATCTTACTTTATTTTTAATAGCTCCAATTTTTGGACATACAGGTACCCCATCTTAATTAAAGGTGCCTTCTTTCCAGCAAACAAGTCCTGGTTAGTAATGAACATTCAAGCTTTATTTTTTCACTAAGAACAGCGTTGACATTGGTTCTATATTGACCTGCAGCCTGGATGAAGCTGTAACTCCACTTACAATAAAAAAGGTTATTTCACCTACAACAGTTTGTGTAAGGAACTGATATAAATCATGTGTCCAGCTCTGGGGTCCTGACACAGGAAGGACATGGACCTGCTGGAGTGAGCCCAGAGAAGGGCGATGGAGATGCTCAGAGGGCTGGAGCACCTCCTCTATGAAGACAAATTGAGAGTTGGGGTTGTTCTCGATAAAAGAAGAGACTGAGAAGACCTTATAGCATCTTCTAGTACCTAAAGGAGCTACAAGAGAGCTGGAGAGGAACTTTTTACAAGGGCATGTCGGGATAAGACAAGGGGTAATGGCTTTAAACTGTCAGAGGGGAGGTTTAGATTAGATATTAAGAAATTCTTTACTGTGAAGATGGCAAGGCACTGGAACACGTGCCCAGAGAAGTGGATGTGCATCCCTGAAGTGTTTTAAGTCCAGGTTGGATGGGGTTTTGAGGAACCTGGTCTAGTGGAAGGTATCTTTGTCCACTGCAGGTGGTTTGGAACTGGATGACATTTAAGACCCCTTCCAACCCAACCCATTTTATGATATGATTGTATGATACAGAAGTGGGGAGTGGGGGTGGCAAGAGCATGTTGGAATTCACTACGTAGCATTTAACATTTCTTGTTTCTACATAAAGACAAATCTCTTGGCTAAATTTTGCTGCAAAAGAGTGGATTTTCATTGGATTATGAGAGTTTTAAAGTAATATATTTTTCCATATAATGAAAAAAAGGCCCCAAAAAGCAATGGTTGCTAGAATCAAATGAACAGTTATCAGACTAATTAAACAGCAACTGGGGAAAAAAAACCAAAACAACACAATACCACTGCAAGAAACCTACAGTTTAAGAGAGCCTGAAAGGAACAAGAAGCACATGTTTTATCAGTCCCAGAGTGAAGCTCAAAATAGGTGCTTTACAACACTAATCCTCTCCTGAACGCTCCAGACCTTGGGGAATCCAATGCTGGTGGCAGCTATCTCCTAACTACAAGATTCTGCCCTGGTTTTGAGGATAGAGGAATGAAGTAATGGCATTTAACTGTCAAAAATTCAAGGTGGGAGATTTTAGGGACTGGCTGATAATGAGATAGGAAAAAAGCCTTGTGTCATTTTAAATTATTCAGCATAAGTTTTACACAGTAAACAACCTGAGGCACTGAAATTACTGCCAACAACTTTTTGCAGGTGTCCATCAGAAATCTAATGATGCTAAAAGCAGATCAACAGTGAATAATATGCACACCAAATTATCTAATGATTTTTCAAAAGTGAACCAACACCACCCTGCACCACGCTCATGCTTTACAAAGAGTTTTATCAGACGGCACTATTTTCTTAGAAGCCATATAAAATTAAAAAAAAACAACCCCTAACCCTTAATATATTTGTAGTCATATTTAAGACAAACAATGATTTTTAGACTGTATTAAAATGTTTAAAAACAGAAAAAGTGATAACTGTATAAATACTTTAAAGCATAAAGAGGAAAACAGGAATGCTTATACAGGAAATGACATGTGAAACAAGCCGAAAGGGGCTTTAGCTAATGAAATGGAAATTTCACCTGAAAATTCGGGAGAAAAATGACAGGGAGGAGAATCAAATAGACAATGGAAGAAAAAAGTGTCATAACACGGAAAGAGAAACCAAACCCATTAGGGAATTCTCAATAGAGATTTTTAGCATACATACATTAATATGACAGAGGTCTCACAGCATAAAACCAGTTATGCAACATCTTCAACTGCATTTGAAAACTTCAAAATTGTTTTTAAATATATGCAACAGTGTCTCTGAAAAAATTAAGCACTACTGCCGCAATGCCAGCCTTGAATTATGTTATACAGAGCAGTTGAAGTGCATGCTGTAACTCAGCAGAAGATCTGTATTAAGTAAACTGAAGAAAAACATGAACTGCTGAATAAACTCTGCCACTTTGGACACTTAGATGAAATAAGTATCAGCTAACCAAGTCTAACCATCTGCTATAAACACACCCAAACTCCACACACCACTCCCCAATTCTAGTCAGATACTGCTCTCGAGTCTGAGTAACTTATCAATCGTACCTGTCACATATCCATGTTAAATATAATTCAAGGAACAATCAACCGCCAAAATGTAAAGTAACTTGGTTCTTCTGCCAAGTCTATCAGCCTGCTGCCTCCTCTCCTGGCTCCCTGTACCTCTGATAAACGTGGGGCTTACTGCTTGCCTTCTGCATAAAAAACTGGTGAATTCAATGATGACACTTAGAATAATCATTAATAGATACACAAGTTGGGTCACGCATTGGCTTAGCAACAGATGACACAATAAATTACAAAGCATGACGAAAAGCCACCCCGCTGGTTTTCTACGGTCAAACTGAAGAGTTTCACATCCCAAGGCAACCTAAAGCAAATGCCTAGTCCCCACTCAGGATCTCTGGTTGGGTTATAAGCACTTCCCTGCTTGTCTGAAGGCAACATTTATTTTGAAATCAACACAAACTTCCATAGCCATTCCTTGATGACAATCCAGAATCTGCTTTCTAAATTCTCCACTCTTTTCAATATTAGAAATAGGATGGGGATTATGGTCTTTTGAAAAGTCTATTCATAGGAAGAGCTCCTAAAACAGCACAGGTCACACTGAGCTGAGATACAAACTAAGGTCCTGAATGGCTGATCAACAGTTAAAATCACCATCCATCACCATACAATATTAAAATTTTCAGCAGTCGTTACAAGATATGCAAAAGTACCACCAGAAACTGCCAAGACTTTTGTGGTTATGTTGAGAGCAATTTCTTAATGGACTCAATAGAATCTAAGTCCCATCTCCTGTGTGGGGTTTTTTGTGTGCGTTTGGGGTTTTTTGGGGGGTGAGCAGGTTGGTATTTTTTTCCTTGTTTGCTTGGTTTCCCTTTGTTTGGCTTTGGGGTTTTTTGTATTATCTGAAAAAATACCCAAAACATATTCCAATTTAGCGCAGTTTCCTCATTTTTTGGCATCAGCAACCTTTCCTTAGTCCCATACGCCTGTGAAATTTAGGTAACTTGTGTCAGGTGATACAGGTAAAAGAAATGGTGAAGCACAATAGGAACAATGTTTTGGGAAGAAGAAAAAGAAATGTATTTAGAACTAGGTCAGTAAGTGGCTTAGCAGCCAATGCTGGCCATATCAAATGCTAACAGCAACTACCAGCAGTTGCGCGTTAGGAAATAAAAATTACTTTTCAGCAAGAAAAGTTTTGACTCAAATACAGCAGAAAGCCAATCACCCCCATTTTAAAAGGTACTAAAATACCTGCTTTCAATATAATCATATTTTAAGAAGATTAAAGATACAATATACCTGCTGGCTTTGTCAGGAATTAAGTGCATAATAATTTCCCACTTAACCCAAAAATCATTCCTCCACAATCTAACATTATTTTCCTCTTATCATATTTGTCTGAAAACATACACATTTCCTTGAAACAAATGTTTTCAGTCTCTGGTCAAACTCATCTCCAGTCTCACAAAGGAATTCCGATAAGAACAGAAAATGTACCTATTAGCATCAGTGTCTTTAACAGAGTATATTGCCCAGCTGCCAGAAAAACTGACATTCTTGCTGGTGACTTCCACCCCTCTCACACAGCAGAGTAACTTGCAGTATGTAACGTATTTAAATTGGACTCTGCAAAAAATCTGTAAATTTACAGGGCACAAGTTGCTTTGCTGTATTAACTACGAACCCAAGACTGACCTGCTACTACATGTCCAGAAGTCCTTTTGAGAGGTTGTGGTTATTGCATTCAAAGATCAATAAAACTGAAATGTCCTACTGGGACAAGAACAACTCAGAAGTTTTTATAGCACACATAATTTTAACACACAGTCCTCAAAAAAATCCCCTGTGCATCAACTTTTGGTTTTTAAGACACTTAATATAGAATATTAGATGTAACAGGAGCAAAAGGGAGAAAAATATTCTGGGAATAAGTTAAGAGAAAGATTCTAGTGTTTGACTAGAATATCAGTTTGTTTAGAAGAATTTTTTGAAAAGAACTTACACCCAAAGGACAGACTTTTTTTTTTTCCCAGGCTTTGATAATTTTCTTCAAGTTTTCTTTCTGATATGACCTGAACGAAAGCAGGATACTTTTGAACCACCACTGACATAGTTATGCATTCACTTTAAATATAAAAGCAAGAACAGAATTTGGTTCTAGAGGCTGTGTGAAGCCACAGAGCTGGTAGCAAATTGAAAAGCTTCCATAAAAATCCCCAACATGAAAAGTGTTTCAAATTAGTTGACTGCTACAAACAACTAGAAAAGTCCCAAATGACCAATTTTTTAGTTGAGTTTTACAATTAACATTTCATGTATAATTTTTTCTTTGTGTAACTTATAAAGAAAATACTTCATGAAATTCAGATCATTATCAGCAACAGGAGCAATTATGAAACTTGACACAAAGCTGTCACTTCCACTCCTGATAACAATCCAGAGTCAGACTCCACCTCTACATTTAACTGCATATGAAAGAGAATACTTAATTGGCAAGCTACAGCATGATTTGTATGTGCATTAAGTGGAATTGATTGAACGACCTGTGAATGTGGCTTTAAAACATCACACACAAAGAGCCATTTACCTCAGTTTTATCACTTGAGAAGCGCAGGTGCACTAAGAGGACAAGCATCAGCTCCATTGGGCTGATGAAACTCTGCTTTCACAGGTGCAAGGTGTCCACCTCTGGCATAAAGGTTAGAGCATAAAAGCCACCTCTACCAGATGAACATCTTGTCTGCATAAAATGCAAACAATCCCGTACCTGTATCGCTGGTGCTCACTTAATCTGTGTGGTTTTCAGTGCAATTTCAGTGCCTTATAGTATTTGACAGTATATGGCATGAATTAGCCGATTTTATGTAAGTTTAAAATAATTATTAAAAGCTTTGAACAGAAATGGAGATAATTTTCCTCAGAAACAGATGATACTTCAGTTTAACCTTAAAATGCGTATTGTAGCAAAAATCACAAAACTGTATGAGTAAAAATAGCAGGTCATATGCATTCATGCCAGTACAATTCTGCTTCCTTGAAAGGGCATGCAGGTTACACCACAAGTCAGGAAATGCGACATAAAAATTCCATCAGACTACCTTCCTACAATTTCATGGAATTTTCAGCTCAACAGAAAGTCCCTTCTAGAGACATTTTATGCTCATACTATTAGATATTTTACACACAGTGTGAACACTTAACATCCTCACTGTTTCCAGCAGCAGAACCTGTACATGCACTCTCTATATGGGCAAAGGGTCTGTATAAAGGTAAAAGCAAACCAACAAAGTCAAGAAAGAGGAATGACAGAACAAAGAGTAAAAGGCAGTAACAAGGTAAAAGACATGCTCTGATATAAAGCAATGCATGGTAAGGGGAGAGTTAATAAGCATGTCACCCTGTTAAACACAATACGAGAGATAGATAACTAAGCAACCTCCTTTAAATCTGCTCTTGGTCAAGTACTAAAAACACTCCCCATGAGCTTCCCTGGTCGACACATTAAAACCCCATTAGTCAACGCCTGAATGTCCTTTGAAAAAAAATCTAGCAAAACCGTACAAGAAATAATACAATAACAGAGTCATTTGTACCAATATCAGTCGTTTGACAATTCAGGTGATTAGCTAATACTAACTGGTGGAACATTTCACAATTTCATATATACGAGAAGCCCAGGTTCATTAAAAATAGAACTGCTGCTTGTCCTTGAGGAAGACAGTCTTGCTTCTCCTTTTTGAGGCAACACTTTTCGAAAGGAACTGTGGATGGGTTTCAAAGCTAATAATTCAGTGTACAAGTCATCAAGCAATGTTAAAGAGCAGCAGCAGCAGCTGAGAACTTTCTATGAGATATTGGAAACTTCTGGCAAGATGGGTGACGGAGCTCCAGGAGTCAGGCTGAGCATCAGTGAAGTCCAGGTGGCCTGGTAGGAAGGTAACAGCCCAAACACAAGGTTGATACCTGTTCTCATCTCCTCAAGTTACCAAATTATAATTGGCTCACAGGAGAGAAAAGGAAAGAACAAGCATTTTTATCTCCTTTAAATCCCAGCTTGGTTTACCCGTTAGATACAGAATCAAAAACTACAACCCACAAGC
This sequence comes from Grallaria varia, assembly GCA_013396735.1. NCBI lineage: Eukaryota > Metazoa > Chordata > Aves > Passeriformes > Formicariidae > Grallaria > Grallaria varia. The sequence goes on from VWZG01005100.1 coordinate 287,043, forward strand.
AGTACAAAGAATGCAATGCTGGCCATGGGAAATCCCATTTATTAAATTGGCAAGGGTGAAAAGTTTTGAAGCCTTCTTCACAGGCATTTTTCCACAGACGTACAAACAAGCCTTCAATTCTAAAATTTAAATTCATGTAAAGAGAATTAACACAATTCATCACTGCAATGGAAGCATCTCTGAAGAAAATTAAGATGAGTACTCTATGTCCCTTTCTTCTCAGGAAAATTTTGCTCACTTCTCATGACAGAGAGACTGTTTACTAAATTTAAATGTGCCAAAGAATGAAAGGAAACTAATATTTAAATAAACATATATGCTCAGACCAGCTAAGTTTATCATCATTAAAATAGCTACTGATGCGAAAAGTGCAAGATGTATGTGAAGGTGAAGATTATAGTTATACATAAAAATAAACCAGATTCATTTTCCACTGCAGAACACAGCAACAGCAAAAAAACAGTAGGACAAAAGGTGACAGAGATTTTTAGGTATGCCTTTATAATCTGCATAGACCAGTTTCAGACTATAATAAAATATTAATACCAAAAAAAAAAAAAGGCAAACTGAGCACATGTAAAGGAAATTATGCTTGAAATATATCAAGTTCTTGGACAGTATTATAAAGTTGGTGACAACTATCCTGGGATTTTTATACTTTTAACATCACGTTTTTATAATGCAGGAAGATTACTAGAAACATGTTGTAAGGATATGTGTTAGAAATTACACTGTTCAACATTTTCATAAACACCACAGAAGATGAATAACAAGGTCACACAGTTTGTTAAAATGCTGTATTCACTGTCAGCTTAAAGCTTGTTAAAAAGAGAAGTAGACCAATCTCACAATACCGAGAGAAGTAGTTCAATTTATTAGAACTTTCCAAAAGGTGATAAATGTAAAGAAATGTGGGTGAGATGGCTGTCTGTGTACATTTATGAATTCTAGCTTATTCAGAAGAGTTATGGCTGTTCTGAAAAGCACATACCTGCCACATTCTTTTCACTACTGCTGAGCTCCTAACAAAAGATTAAGAAATAAACAAAACATCCTTTTTGTGTGCCAGTATCTTTAATACTGCATGGGGTTCAAGTCACCCATCTTTTAACAGTTTGCTAAAACACGGTAAGAATCGTTTAACACACCATTAACACCATAAACTGAGAGTTAACACAGGTAAAAGTACTACTCATAGGCATGCTGGCACCAAGCCTACTAAAAAGTCTGCCTTAATAACTAAAGAGAAAAGAAGGGGAAGAAACATGTTTACAATAAGAATGGCGTTGCAACTCATACTAGTTCCTTCTCATTCAATCCCTTTGGATCTCTGAGAAGAGCCTGCCTCTGTGCTCTATAACCTCCAAACAGTCAGTTGAAGATGAGACCTCCCATTAACCTTCCCTTCTCCAGGCCAAACAAATCCAGTTCTTCCAGCCTCCTTTGCACATCGTGAGATGAATGGCTACTGCCACATGTTGGGTTCGAAAGAATGCAAAGTGCCAAGCTTTTCTCCTTTAAGAAATAAATTGACCAACAAAACAACGATTTTTCACCATCTTGGAGAAGCATGCAAATTTCTATCTACTCAGATATTTACATCACAACATTACCACAGACATTTTTAGCCCTGAAGAAGAGAGCAGCGTAAAGATGGAATGTAAACTGCCTTCCATGGTTCCTTACTCAAGATGAATACATACATGGAGCACATAGAAAGAATGGACTAAGGTAACATCATATTTGATAAAAAGATGAAGCATCTCACAAAATCTAAAGTAACTTCAATAATGGCAAGCTGAATCTGTCAAAAAACATTTGCTGCCCTGGAAGACAGAGGAGAGGGATGGACAATGAGATATCTGAAACAGGTTACAGCCCACAGGAAGCATCAGTTTGAGTTAACATAATATGAGGGTGCTCTCACCCTTCTTCCCACACAACTTTCAGTATGTCTTGCAAAACATCTTGAAAATAATTTTTGAAAAGCATTATCAGTTCCAGGCAGTCAGCAAATAACCCATTAAAGTAACTTCTATAATATGCTAATTCTGCCACTGCAGGTCAGAGCAGAGTTTTACCTGTATTTTGTTCAAATATGTGTCTTGAGTTCATGAAAACACAGGCATCTGGGCTACTTCTACGCACTGAGTAAACAATTTTAAGAGATTTTTTTAATTAACATTGAACTGTAGTCCTAATGAAAAACGCCTGCCCCCTTATGAATATTCCTATTCTGTCTAACAGAATGAATTATGATTATGTTCTACCTGTAACTGCATTCTGTAAATACAAGTTATGGTTTTGAGCAGGTCAGCTCTCAACAGTAAATATGAACTGGTAACTCCTAAACCTAGTGACAAATGTTTACTCTTTGTTGTAATCCGTGCTGCTTTTACAACTGATTTCTTTGCTTGAAGTGCTGAGATGGAAATCAAAAGGTCCCAATACCTCCCCCCAAGCTTCATCTCATTTATGTGGATCCTCCTGTCAGGGCCTTGAGTGCACTTCCATCACCCTAGGGGTTTAGCTGCCAGAAGGGCTCAATCAGGAGGAAGATGCATCCATCCAGGTCTGCTTCCTATCTTGTAAAAAATTTTAAAATTCATGATACCTAATAACTCCCTGTGCTGTCCTACTGTCATTTTCATAGCTGGTGGCCTGTCCATGCACAAAGATCTTAATGGAGCTCTCCATGCAGATATCTCATGACTAGCTCCTTTGGCTACATCATTTGTTTCACAAGCTCAAGGCTCTACCCAGGATCACAAACCACAGTTATTCCACGGCCACAACAGCTGCTCAAACTGAAATTGTAATTTTCCTGGAAGCTTTGGATCATTCAATAGAACTAAGTTTTCAGTTCATGATGATAACCAGTGACAAGCAACTCAGCTGACCATTATGCACTATCTTTGCGCCCTAGAAAGATCAATACAGAGTAGCATAACTCGGATATCCGGGAAAACCTGTTGCAGGTGGAACGACCAAGAGCTCACTACCCAGCAGCCCAAAGACTCTCTCAGCCAGCACTTTCAGCACAAACAAATAATGTACAGTAATGGTGCCACACCATTTGCATTCAATGTGGCTTAATCTCTTTTGATGCTTGCTTTTTTCTAACAGTGGGTCCAAAGTCGCCTTCTACAGATCTGATTTCTACATATTGGTCTTGAACAGCTGCCAACAGTCTACAGTTGTGATAAAGGGCACAGTCTCAGAGTACCTGAATGAAGAAGGGAGAGGAGGTACAGTGACAGTGAACGGAGCAGCCAGCAGCCCATGGCCGCTGAACAAGCACATGGTGAAGTCACACAGCAAACCAGGACTCAATGCGTCGGGATCCAGATCAGCAAGGCACATGACTGGACAACCACATAGCTGCAACCTCGCTGAGGCAACAACGAAGGCCAAGGGCCTGAGCTTAAAGACAGTTCCTGAATCAAACGGGAACCCTGACAAAACTTCTCACAGTTCTTTCCACAGCAGTCTGAATCAGGATTACATGGCTGCACCACATCCAAGATCAAATTAACTGCCGGAGGACAGGGTCTTTGGGCCCTGACACCTCCTATCGTTCCTCCTTTAGGTGATGGTGTAGATACCAGCATCAGCAACAGCAGTCAATAAAATTCTCATACCCTCATTTCCTATTCACAAGACTTTAACATCATCTTTAAAAAACACTTGCATCTGTTTTTCCTACTTGTTTTCTCAAAGCTGTAAGCAACCCAGACCACAAAGCTGCCTACAGTTCAGGATAGGCAGGAGAAAGGTTTCAATCTGGCATAGGATGGGAGTTCACTGAATATTTCCTTTTCATTCTGCAAACACCACATACTCCATATGATCCAGGTACAGAGAGTGCCTTAGAACTAGCTTAAAAAGCAAGACTGCTTTTTAATTTTTGAAGTACTAACAGTGTAGGCCACAAGGCTTCACATATTCTTTTAAAAGTAAGAGTAAGGTCAGATATGGTAACTACATCTCAAAATTTTAAAGATTTTATGAAATTGGTGACATATTTTAATAAACTAGATCTACCAGAACGCCTGAGGGGCTTGTGCCCCATCCCTCATCCTTGACCTTGAAGTTTTAGCTCTTACAGTTGCCAAGAGGAGCACTTTACTAGAAATTCAATCCTATAATGCAACAGAGGATGCAAAAGAAGCATGCATTGGGACAAATGGTAATAATATGTCATGAGGTTTCAGAATTACCACTTAATTTTTACTGCTATTAATTTTGTATGTATTTTTCTGACAGGCTTCATTTTGGAAGCATCACTATTGGTAGCATCAGCGCAGTTGATGAGATAAGGTACACACACACACACAAAAAAAAAGTCCTTAAAGCAACTTCTTTACACATGTATGTATGGAAGAGATGATTTTCCTCTCCCAGTGTCAAGAAACTCCTCTGCGCTGTAATACCAGAGACCCATCTTATTTCCTACCAACTGAATAATGAAAAACAATCTCCTAGTTACTCTTACTTAAAACAAAGCCTACTCTCATAACCCATTAAAAAAAATGAAACAAAACAACAACAAAACCCACCACAAACCCCTTTAACCTATACTTTACAACTGCATTATCTATTGTACTGAAAATGATGGTCTTAGGAAAGCAAAATTCAGAACAGTTTCTTAAAATCCATTGTTTCCACAATGACATATTTCATTGGAGCAGCCACAGGGATAAGAAGTTCAGTGGCTAGAACCTTGTCATCGTTATTGAGACAAAGGATAACTGATCATTACGATACTTTCTGATTCCAACCTTTGTTTTCCTAACTTGCACCTTTAAAAGATGGTGCTTTTCCCTTTCCAAAAGGCAGTATCTATTTGAGAATTAAGGTGTTTTGTGCAGAGTGAAAAGACCTGTCCACAGGTCAGACATTTATATTCCCTTGACAATAAGCACAGTCCCTGTTCCATCAAGGGAATTTTATTGCATTTCCTTCCCAGTCACAGATCAAAATTAAGAGTCTTCTAGAAGTCATCCAGCCCCACTTCAGACAGAGAAGGTAAGGCTCTTCTAAAGGTAAAGCAAATTTTTTTTAATACATATAGACCAGTGCTACTACTTAAAAGAGCAGACTTCCAAACAGCTGGGGTTTTATAAACTTTCAAAGCAATTTTTTTTCAGCGTATGGAACATTAATGTAAAAAAATTCTTTCCAGTACTAACATTTAGATGACACCAGTGAAAGCTGAGAAGCAAAGGTAATTAAGAACAGTATCAGCCGTGTTTCTTAAATATAAATGCTATTGTTCAAGGTGTGCTGATCCCAGCTAATACATGTTGTGCTTTCATAAAGTTCTAAGCCAAAATCACCTTAAAGACATTAAAAAAAAGCAGCTGAAATAGCCAGTTTAAAAAAATACACCAACCCCATCACAACGCAAAATTTTACTAAAATACAGAACAAGAGATACACTCTCAATATTATACAGAAGCGTCATACCAACATGTATTTTCCCAATGAATTATATAAAATGTAGATTTGCAATGCCCTAATTCTATAAACCCAAGAGAACATATTCTGTGAAGAAACTGAACATTCAGAACTGCACAACACAAAAGGCACATAAGAGGTTCCTTGTTAAAGCTGAACTGCATCTCTTCAGGAAATGCCTTCTGAATACATAAAGGATATTTTCATAATAAATGTCACATCTCTTCCCCTCTTCCTCCCCGACAACACTTCTAATTCTTTTACAAGCCATAGAGCACTTTAGTGGGGCTCTATCTGAACGATTCACACACACAAAAAGGCTCTGAGGCACACCAAAGGTTTGCCCTTATTCTATAGAAACCGTATAGGGATAACTTGGCTCTTCCCTCCCCCACTCAGTACCTTTCTGGGGTAGTGACTTCACATCCTTTGACATCAGCACAGCTTGAAAGGGGGATGGGAGAGTTACGGCAGAAAGCAGTAAAACCTGCTTTTAACTATGTATGCAATGCCTCCCCGAATTCTTAAATCTTCCCCAAACACGCTTAACAGAAAACGGGCTTTGCCCTCCCCGGGTTCCACCGCGGCTGTAACAAACCGAGGGGGACTGGGCTACAAAGGACTTCCTGCTCCCCTTCTCCGAGCTCCACAATAGCCATTTATTCGCTCCTCAGAGGGTCGCCGTTCGCTCTCACAAGCACAATAAACTCACCTCTAATATGCAAAAGAGCCACGGGCTGGAACGGCCCATTGGAATTGGCTGCGTCAACCACCATCCTGCTGCCAGCTCTGTTACATGTCAACATCTAGGCTCCAGCAGGCACGGCACTGTATTCCTTAAGGCAAGCAACCAGCCTCCATTTTAGTTTAAAAAAAGACAGAAACTGAGGCGCTCTGCAGCTGGAGGGAACTGGCTGGGGAGTGATGTCAGCGGGCGGGAGGAGCACCATTGGCCGACGGCAGCAACTTCAAATGACACGGGGGCGGCCGCGAAGGAGCGGCGGGCGGTGCGGGCCGGGGCTCCCCCCGCTGCTCCCGCACCCGCGGCAGGGGCGGGGCGGAGCGGCTGCGGCGCTGCCGGGGCCGCTGCCTTTGGCGGCGCGCTGTTATTTATTTATTTTTTTAAACCAGGATGATCTCATTGCTGCTGTGATACCCCCCGCCCCCTCGATAATATCCAGTAGCACCTGCTAGAAAGAGCGCATGCTTTTTCCTCCTCCCCTCCTCCTCTTTCCTTAACCTTTCCTTCGTAAGGTTTTATCAAACCGGCGTTCAATTTAACCGTGAAAAAACACAGGGTTAAGTGCAACATCTACAACTTCAGCTTTCAAGGGCCATAATAAAAGGCAGTTCACAGTAAGATACAGATCCTTCAATTGTTATTATTGGTGATTGAGAAATATAAAACCTCACAGGCATTCATGAACTGTTTTTATGTAGCATGTTGATAGTATGTACATTATGAATAAAAATATGCCCATGTTACAAGCAGGAGATGAAAACTTCACGTTTCATGCTGAATATTCCTTTCAATCTAGAAACAGAACCAGATACTTCTATTAATCTACAAATGGGCCTGAATATTTCTTTTATTATACAAATGGATCTGCCTCAAGTTTAAGTTAATGTTAAACTTGGATATTGCTGAACACTGGTCTTCTTTTCTAGAAAGGTCAGTAATTATAAGTAACCTTTAAAAATACTATTAAAAACTAGTCTTGAAGGACTAAGAACCAATATAGTGGTATATGAAAACAGTTTTGCTACAAAATCCCAGAAAAAAAAAAAAACAAAAAAAAAAAAACAAACCAAAAAACCCCCACAGCATAACAACTCCCGAACTTGTTAGCTCAATTATTTAAGGTATTTGGAACAAAAATGTAAGGAACCTTTTCTTCATCATATGAGAGTTGCACATTTATTTTTACAATGAGCTGTTTGAAGGACCATTTTGTCTCCCAGGTACCGCACCGCTGGGAGTGATGTTGAGACAAACTGGCACTGTTACACCTGTACCCTCTCCAAATCTGTGCTTCTCCCCAAATACTGTGTGTGTATGTATGTGATGCAAGTATTTAGATTACTTGATCTGTAACACTGTCCTAACTTATATCTACTCAAAAAAATGGAGTACACCAGAAAATAAGAGACTTTTCAAATACGTAATTTACTAATGAAAATTTGGCATAAAAACAAGTTATAGGGCATATGCATACCTGCTTAGAAAAATTATATTGCACTACAGTGCACTGTCAAAGGTGAGTTAGAGCTATACTGAATATTATTCAACTGGATGAAGGGAAAAGATTAACTGGGATATAAAAGAGAGGAATGTCACCCATAAGACACATAAAGAAATCTATTAAATTTAGTGATTGCTGAGAAGGCCCAATTTGATGTAGTACCTCCTGGATAAAGTAGTACCTACCAAATGGGAAAACCTAAAGACAACAAACCTTGAAAATACTACATAAAAATTAAATAAAGTTCCTCTGTTTGATGTGGTGTGGATTTTTGATTGTTGTTTGTTTGTTTTTAGTAGAAAGAACTTGACTGAGAATATCCAAGTATTTTAAAGAGTAATTATGGAGGTGGAAGGAATTAGTTTTTCTACTTTCATTACAAACAGTAAATGCAACCTCAATCAAGGAAGATTAGGTTAGAAATGAAAGGAAATCCTCTCAGAGTAGGCATAGTGAAACAAAATAAAAGACTGCAAACTTTCTAATAATTTAAAAATGGCCAAACATAATGAGTAACATAAATGTAGTTGATCCTGCTTTTGAGAAAATCAAAATGGACTACATGAATTTCTGACGCCTTTTTAAACCTTTTCCCTAAGACTATGGAGATTCAAATCCTGTATCCTTCCAGTCTAAGCAAAACCAAGGAAGCTGTATTCTCAAAAAGTCAAGTTTTTTATCTGTATATTCCTGGGGTATACCTTAGAATCAGAGCATCGAGGTGGGAAGAGACTTTTGAGATTATCAAGTCCAACTGTCAATGTGGAGCTCTAGTCTTATAAAAGAAAAAGCTACCCTAGATATATGGCTTTAAAAAACTCTAGATCTAAAAATAAAAACCAGACTGACCTCAAACAAGGTTTTCTACCAGATTTTGATGGATGAAGGAGAAAACTGAAGAAGTAATTCTTGGATATATTTTCACATGCAGAATCTCGTAAGAAATTGTTTCTTTTTCCCATCTTAAAGGACAATTAGATTGTTCCACAGTGATAAACTGCAGTATGAAGTGGTAAAAAATAGGTTTAAAATTCCTGTTTATCTGGTAACCATATCTTTTGAGGCAGCTGCTCTACCACTCCCCCTCTCTACTTTAATGGTCGGTCAGCTGCTGCTTCTATCTCTGAAACTCCTTGCAAAGCTTAAATGGCCATGAAGGCTGCTGGTCCAGTTGGACACAACAGGAAGGCAGAAGGGGAATGTTACTTTAGTTTTCAAAGTTGGAGGCTCATTAGAAAACTTTAGGTAATGGTTTAAGAGTCAACCCCCCTCCAATGTTCTTCACTAGAGTGAGTAGATGTGACATTTGTGGTGCCAGCAGTCGTATTGGCAGAACACCAAGTCACATTCAGTAAGTTTTCTTTTGCAAGAACCACATACCCTGTTCTCATTTCTTCCTCTTTGCAAGACTCTGTTAGATCTGAGGCCAGTACTTAGTAAACCACCAAGAAACTAGTTAAAAGAGCCATAACTCAGCGTATTTCTGCTGTAATTCTGACAGGATACTACTGGAGCTTTATAAGACCTTTTGCTTGTTAATAACATCTGCAATCTTCTCATCAGTCCTACAGACTGAGAGGTACATTCTGCTCAGGAGCAGTGTATACCCTCCCTTTGTTTCAGCCTTAAAATATTTGGTTTGCCACCAAAGGAAAATATTTACTTAAGCTGAATTATTTTGAGCAACTTCATTTGGGAAAAAAATTGCAAAGAAAATCGAGTTAGGAATTGACTTACTAATGGGAAGAGAAAGAATATCAGTGCAAGTTGAACAGAGCTAATGAATATCAATGGGAGAAAGAAGAGCTTACTTTAACAAATTTATGAAGATGCTTCTGTTGCAAGAGAATGAAAGACTGTATTAACTTCAGCTATCCGTTTTTAGAATTAAATGAATGAAAAAGCATATTGATGGTATAGCAAAACTAGCTATTACATGTTTCCTCTCAACCCTGCCCATCATTTCTACCTTTCTGATGATGGGAATGAAGGAAAATTCCTATAAAGTTCTCAGAATAAAATTGAATGTGTTACATTTTTAGAATCATAGAATGGTTTGGGTTAGAAGGGATCTTGAAGATCATCTATTAGGATCCAGCACTACAGCTGGTGAATAGTCTTTACATTTGGAGGCTATGTAGCACTTTTAAAAAAGACAAACACTCCATTTGGGTGGTAATTTTAAAAACAATCACACATCCCCACCCCCCCTTCCCATCCCCTTACAAAACACACAGTGAATTCACCTGCCCAAAGGTTACCTTTATTTCCATTCTAAATCAGCTGCTATTCTAACTGATAGTGTCAGAATCAACAATATAATTAAAATTACATGAAGACACTTTGTTGGTTACCTCTCAGACTATATGAATTTTCATTTTTTGATTGAGAGGGGAGGGGAGGGTATTTAGTCTGAGTTCTAAGGTTACTAAAGACATAATTCCACAATTGCTGAAGTTGCTATTCCTCAGCAACCTAAGGCAGCCCTGTTGTGGACTGCTTCAGGCCCTTTCCTGCATTCCTCTCTGCTTTATATTTCAAAATGAAATTTTGTTTTCTTTTGCTTCAGTGGTCATCAGACCACCAGTTGAGTTGGTGTAGTCCACTAAGCCAAGAGGAAGCCACTTTATTGCTAGGTTAGTTTTCTGCTAACTAGACTATGTTCCATGGCAGACTAGGTTGAGTTAAACCTATATGAGCTACTGCTGCAATCCCACGTCTTCTGAGGCACAAGTGCACAACTGCCTGAAATTGCTGCGCAAGGGTTTGTGCAGCTGCATGGTCAAACCAGATTAGGGACCCTGAGCACAGTTAAAATGAGAAGAAAAAGGGCGAGTTTGAACCACATTGATTCCATTATCTGGCCCACCAGACAGCAACCCAAAAAAGGGACAGGAGTAAACATGACTTGCTTTTTCTGGTAGGAGCAATGCAGTTTACTTTCCCCTCTCTCCAATTACAGTCTATTCAAAACTTACTATTCTCACAAACGATGACAGGCTATAGAAAATAAGGGTCTCACCATAACCCTGAACCCAAAGAGAGTAATTTTGTGTTAGAGAAGAAACAGTGCTGGATACTACACATTTTGGAGAAAACCCATAGAAATAACAAGGATACTGGGCTTCCTACAGGGTTCTGACTCAATTCCAAAGGACAGCCAAGAGGACATTCTTCAAGGAAACAGAGGCAGTGAACACCATGTTACTACCTAGCTATCAGAAGAAATACACAGATAAGAAAAAATCCTTACCTGGATAAATGAAAGGGGTATGAACTATCATGTGACTTCTCAAAAAAATTCTCAAGACTGAAGCATGGCAAAAGACGATTCTACATTCCACATTGAGAAACTGATAGTATTTACTCCTTCTAGTACAGCAAAAATTGGTTAAGAGTGGAATTAAAAAACATCTGGCTGTGACTTGATTTGCCACTATCTGGATTTGCCAATATTTGCATGCTCACTGCAGCACGTAGGCTCAACAGTGCCAAGTTTTCCTTCAGCCAATCTTATATACTCAAAAGGTTTTGTAAGTGGGGGGTGGGGAGAGAAATTATTAGACATTGGTTGAGTTTGGAAAGCCGTACCCCACAAAAAAAAGTCAGTACCTTAAAAGAAATGTATTTTAAAAATAGCATCTGGTACAGAAACATAATTCCCAGGGCAGATTACAGAAGCTCATTTCAAGTACTGTCCCACTACTTTAATCAAGCCCTGTGAAAAATCCACCAAATGCACTCCTGTCTGTGGTCTTCTTACATAGGTCACACATGTCACTTTCAAGAAACGAAGCATAAAAAACTGCATTTAGCAGTAAAAACTTGAGAGCATGCTAGTTATCCAGCCAACACTGATTTATATTTACATGTATAAATATTGCATTCAATGTTTAAGCTGTAGAGGTCTTAAGAAGAGAGAAGTTCAGTGCAGCAGCAAAAATGTGTAGGTTTGACTATAGTGAGGATCTATACAATAGACCAAAATGTTCTTTTTGCAAACGAGGGTATAATGTAAGATATTTTAAGAGAGGTTTAAATTGAATTCAGAGACAGGTTAGAATCCAGAAAATAAGACAATACCACATTTTAAATCCTATTTTTATGGATTTTATCCAAGCTTCAGTGGAAACAAGTTTGGTAGGAAATACTGCCAGTGACAGATGTAGTGCATTCTTCTAACACTTTCAGCTGCTGACTAATGAGTAGGTGTTTGATAGGGCAGTTGAAATGAAAAATGGCTCATTAATCCAAGTCTATGATTTCTTGTAAAACTAGCTAAGGGAAAAAAATTCAGACTCCAGCAAAGTATTTTTCTCTACAACCTTTTTTTCAGCAGTTCTTCATTCACTAGCTATCATGTTTCTTAATCTTTAAAACAGTACGTAGTAATTAGGATTGGATGATTTCTAACTATTTTAATATTAATTACTTTGTAATCATTAATATTAAAATATTTACTTATTTGATAGATCATGTTTTCCTACAGGAACACCAAATATTTTCCAGTTTTCACTTTAAGAAACATGTTTACCATACACATTTTAATAATTACTCTAAATATTTATAAGGAAAATACAGGAACATTTGTTTATGCAACACTGATAATGCTTTTAAGATCAAAGTTCAAAGTTGCTAATGTAAGAGGACAAAGAGCCTTTACAGTTCCTTCACACAAGCCAATACATACATTCATTAACACCTAACCATACTGATGTAGGAAAGAAGCAGCTTCTGCAGTATTTTCCATTATGGACTTTTTGCTTCAATAAAAAACACTGGGCTGCCACAGAGTCAGGACCAGAAGGACAGCACATAGCAAACTGAGTCAGTCCAACACAGTTCATGGATAAGGGAGAAGTTTCACAAAACTACATTTATTGATGCTTTGCATGAGAATAAATTTGTTTTGCCTCAGTGTTCTGCCTTTTAAATGCGTCATGTATTAAGGCAAATGATCTTTTACAGTAGCATTATCTTGTTTAATCTACCATTTTACTTTGAATAAAATACTTTTATCTAAACAGTAATGCTAGCACCTTGCAGCTGGACACAATTCCTTAATTGCCACACAAGCACACAAGAAGCATGATTTAATTGAAGAGGCCAAAGTACTGTATCTTTGTTCTCTACATAAATTACAAGTGGCAGGAGTAGGTTTCTGCAATGAAAGTGATATTAAACATTGAGACCTCCAATCCCAACAGCTTAAAAGAAAAATGCTCCTCAAAACCCCAAAGCAGTCCATTAGAGCTATGATTCCCATAAATTCAATTACATTGCACATGTCCAGTCAGCCTCTTTTGTATCATGAAAATAGATTCTAGGTTTAAACAAACAGGTAACAAACTCTGATGAAGTTTTAACATATTCTAGTAAGTTTGTGGAAATTATCAACACATATGGTTGAATTTCTCGGCAGCATTGAGAACAATATTTGATTTGCTTTTTCCTTTACTTCTGCTTACTTATCTGTATCTACAATTGAGAAAACACACAAACTTACATTTCTGACCTCTGGAGAAATTTTCACTTTTTCCTCCTTTCTCATGGTTTCAACAGTTTTAGCAATCACAATTTGTTTCAACTGGGTTTTTTTTTAGGTATCAGACTCAGACTAGAATCACCTCTTCTGCATCTTGGATTCAAGACTTTAACATGGAACAGATAATGAAAACAGAGCTATCTCCTAGACAGCCATTTATGACTTAAGAACATTAGGAAAGCTTCAATAATGCTTGCCTCCCTATCAGTGTCCTGTATCACAGGCAGACAAGTTGAGACACCACCCTGATGTTCTTTTACACAGAACAGAGTCAGAATTTGGCATAGCCCTGAAGTCTCTGCCTGGGGAAAAAAAACCCCACCAAAACACAAAACCAGAAAAAGGAGCCATGCTCTCTGCATGATGTGCTCAGAAAAATTACCTTGTTATGTTCATTATTTGTTTCCCCCTCTCCTTTTACTGTTGTTTTTTGTTTGGTTACTGTTTGGTTTTGGGTTTTTTTTTAAAATAGATATGACTGATAGAACTTTTTAATGTTGAAACAATGCTAAGGCAGAAACCTACACCTCCACCAAAAGATCAAAACCAGGACTGATCAACATGCATGGCAAAACCTTTAACAACAAAATACCAGAATCTATTTAATCATATCACATGCAGTTATTCTACATTAAGAAAACAATTTATACTTCTCAGCACTAAAAGTCAGTATGTATATGTCCGCAGCTGTCAGTGTAACTCATTTCTTCCTACCTTAGTACACACCTTTATAAGAATATTGTATCCACATTTTGAGAACAAAAATCCCACCCCAGAAGGTAAACAGTAAATTTTCAAGTAAATTCAGAACTGTATTAGAAAATAAAAACTGAACTGCAATTGCCAGCTTTAAGATAATATCAAACAATCTTCACTTTTATCTGAAAAAAACCCAAACCAAAAAACCAAACCAAACTAACCAAAAAACCCATCCCCAAACTTATGAACTAAACCATAACACACTGCTATCCCAGTAGTCCTCTATATGGCTGTAAAAGGATTTTATCCAGCTTTTAAAAAAGTATATACAGAAATGCTACAAAAAAGCATATTTTTGAATCATGCCACAATTTACATATGTATGACCAACATACGTTCACTGGGAAAGTTTGCAACACTTCAGAATATTAAGCAGAACTGACTTTTATCTTCTCAAATTTCTTAGAATAAGACTGACAGGGAACACTCTTTTAATGATTATTACTTATAGGTTAAAGTTAGATTGGAGACACAACCGTATTTGACAGTGTATAAAACATTTTATGCCAGTCAGGTTGTTTTAATATTGCATTTAAGAATTCTCATTGCAACATTTTCTTACATAATGTAAAGATTCAGACCACCTCCTTAAAAATCTCACCACTTTGTAAAAGTTCTATTTTACAGTTTACTACATTTACTGTTTACTGAAATCAACACATTCTTGCCAAATAACACACACAAACAAAAGTAACATTCACCTGTTTGCACAGTTAAAATTCTCTTATAGCATATAAACTAAAAGTAGATAATGGGTAAGGGAGCATCTTAGAAATACATAATTAGCAAAATTGTACCATGGGAAAAAAAAGCCTGCCAACCTGCAGTGAAAGCATGACTAAAATGATAAATCATTATAACTATAAATTTTCATTTTTAATAACATGTACATTTTTGAAGCATTAAACTTAAATTTTACTTTTCCAGTTCAATATTCTTGAATAGACCTGAAACACATTAACATTTAGGTTGCTACTTAACCAGTTATGAAATGCCAAACTGCTGTGCTGGCTGTTGGTTTTTGTTTGCCTTTTTT
>VWZG01005100.1:302096-316127 GCA_013396735.1 Grallaria varia
TGCTTTTTTTTTTTTTTTTTTTTCCTTTTTGATCTTGGTCAATTACTCAGTGAGTCCATCCATCACAGCAGCAACCCAAATCCTGCAAATGTTGACACTCACTCATTACTCTCATGTGGTAAGGGATAATTACATACTTAGTAAAATCAGAGGGGAAAACTAGAATTTTATAAAACCCCTAAAACCCACTACAACAAAAAATAGTTACAAACAACATCCCAGGGAAAATTCAGAAAACATTAAGTCTGATGTCCCAATGGTTTAGATAATAAACTCAGCTTAGAGAATTTACTAATGTTTAAGTGGTAAAGTTTTCTCAATATGCATGTAAGAGGAGGGAAAAAACATCTGGAAATAAACTACTTCAGAAATTAAATCAGCAATTACTTAATAAAAAACTATTAAAAAATCCCTCCCCAAACCTCCCCAACATATCTTTCCTTTCCCTCAGCATTAAACTCAGGTAATTTTTTTGTTTAGAATTTTTAGCAACTTGATCCGTATGATGGTCTGGATACTAACTCCATGAGAACTGAAGGGAAAATGTATTACTGCAGCTGCCAAGTGCACAAGCAACAAGCCTGCAACTCATATCACAACACACACAGCCAGGTAAGGAGCACACATACTCCTCAGATTCAAGCTCTAGAGCTTTTTCCAGTATATGATGTATTTGGGTTCATAGAGGTAACCTAGAATCAAGCACTAAAGTGAAGACGACCTATCAGCATCACTGGAAATAAATGCCAGCACACAACAAACTAAATCACAGACACTGTGGAATTGTGCTAATTTACTAATTGCTTATTTACAATTAAAAAGTTATCCATAGTGTAACAATGAATTCAAGCTTCTTGCATAAAGCTGAAGTGAGCAGCTGCAATGAACACAGACTTCTTCAGTGCATCACTGGTCAGGTATATATGACCTTAGATACGGTATTTTTCAAATATATTTATAAAATGTAATACTGAACACCTATTCTGTTTATCTCATGCAGAACATATTTTTAAACCATTTTAATCTATCCTAAATTGCAAACTGCTTTCTTAGGAAACCCAAAATGAAGAAACTGATAAATTTCTGAAGGCCGAAGTACTCTTTGCCATACATATCTGATATAACCAAAGCATTAGTCTTCAAGGTTTCAGATCACAATAGAACACACCTTGAAGTCCAGTAAGTAATTTTTCCCAGTAAACAGGGCAAAAAATAAACCTTCTGTAATTAAAGTACCTGTCCTACAAATGTTAGTTAACAAAGAGAACTGGGTAAACAGCAATCAACATAGCACAAGTTCACTGGCACAGAATTTCTCTCTTTTTTCATGAAAACAGGCAAGATCTTTTCATGATGTTTGACACCTTTCTGAATGCACTTCTCCAAAGACACTTCTGGGTTGTCTGTGGGCAGACAAGTTACCTGTTCCACCCAAACTACACCAGGCTGCACTGCACTGTGCTGCAGGGAGCTTCACTAGCCTGTAGTTTTGCTAACATACGGATCTTGATGTTCCACAAACCAGTTGCATCATAGACTTTTCTGTGTTCAGCTCTATTCTTAGCGGTCTTAATTCATAATTATTTCCTTTTCTTTGTGCATTATCTGAGCTATCCTGCTCCTCCATTTCCTGAACAATCTGAGGGTGCACAACGTTGATCATAAACTACTCCAATGAACACAAATCATACCACACTATACCAGGCAGGAGGGCAAATACGCGGGTATTTCCGGAAGCTTATCATCAGCACTTTTGTGTAACACACAAGAAAAGGTTTGCAGCATGCCTGAAGACCAAAAAAGTATTTCCTAAATAAGAAATCTTGACGAAAACCCACTTTGGTAGCTCCTCCTTTCCCTTCCCACTATTTCAAGTGATCTGCTGACCTCATCTCCAGCCCTGTGGCACAAAAGAAAGGCAGTTATCTCCGCAATGCTGTGGGTCATTTAGAATTTACCAGTTAAAAGCTTTCACACATCTAATATGGACCTAAAAGTATGCAAAGGCAACACTATTCTGTATGTTGTGCTTAAAATACAGTCTCACGTAAAGTACATCACAGCACACAGGAGCCAACACAATATTCGTAAGAAAATACACATCTCCTGGTTTACTATAGACAAAAAAAAGGTTTCCCACGTACTGTAGCTGTAGAAATACAGCCACTTGTTACAAGTAACAGGAGTTTGAAAGGTAGTTAAACACAGCTAACCTGAAGGAACACTATGTTCTTCCCAGCACTCCCTAGAAGTGAAACCCACCTCAATAATCTCAGCCCTTTAAATTACAGCCTGCCAGTCCAATTTAACTCCAGACACAGGCATTAAACAACACAATTAAAGCTGCCCAAAAAAAAGTTTGTCAGGTTCATCTGACCCACTAAATGCCTATCACAACAAGTATCTTTGTACATGTTAGAGAACATCCTCACTGGCCAACAGTATTCTCAGCAACTCTGATAGGTTGGAAATACAACCTATTAAGGAGTAAGCACATGCAGTGAGCACAGCAATTATACAGACACCTGCTATAACATCCATGAGACTGGACACAGCTTACTGGACAAAGCTATTATGACCTTTACAAATAAAAGGTAGCAATTACTGCCCGTCACTACATCAGCAATTGCACCAGTGTTCCATAAGAAAGTGTGACCCTTGACAAGCTCGGGATGTACCTCCAGCATCAGGCATTCACCAGAGAAAGCTCCAGAACTTTTCCTTCCTTTCACCTGACAGTGGGGGGAGTGCTTGCAGACTGAAAGGCAAATACAATGAACATGCACAACAACACTCCTACCATTTCTTCACATCTACATACGCTGTGTCAAAAATGTGAGAATGCTCTCAGAAAATACCTTAGACAGTTTTTAAGACTTTTGTTTAACTTCTCTCCCCTCCAAGCCCAAGCAGGCATTCCTCTGCCCTTCACTGGCCTACTAGTTTAAACTGCAACAGAGCCATGGTGGAAACAGATCTAAAACTCCATCTCACTCACTGTAAAATGGATTACTTCCCCCCTCTCCCATCTGCACTCATTTTTCCCATTTCCAGCTCACGGTCCACTCTGCGTCTAGCTGCACGCTCAGTTCTGGTCTCCTGAAGCTGGACTCCCAGGCACTATCAGAAACATTGTGTTTAAAACAGGACTAAGTAACTAATGTTATTCTTTGTGGCTAAGTCTTTGAACAACACGTTACTCCAGTCAAGGTGCCGGAACGCCTGACTTACAAAAATCACCACTTTAATTCAATGTCATTTGCCCATGTCACTCATGCCCTGGATGCCACAGCTTGTGCATGAACCTACTATGTCCGTTTAAAAGACAGAACGTATTATTCATAATCTGTGATGCTAAATATTCTTATTAACAAACCTAATAAATAAATTGAAATTAACTAATTAAATAGCAGCAGTTGAGTCTTGAAAAACTTCAACAGCATCTTGTATATAGGCTGCTATACTGACATACATCTCACTCCACCTGGAAAACTCTACCCTAACACTACTACAAGCTACCATCACACACTGCGCAAACATGTATCTACACAACAGGCAGTAGCACGTTGGTAAGATGGTAAAAGCTGTGTTAGTAAGAGAAGACACACCAATTATCATTATCTTTTTGGCACAGACAGCAGTGAACAGAATTCTAAGAGATCACAAAGCCTTAAAATCAAAAAAGAAAAAAATCATATTCACTACAAAGATGGCTCACTGCTTGACCCATGCTCAGGAAAACAGGCCCATAAATAGTGATACACCAGGTCTTCTCAGAACGCCAAGAGAAATTTTAGCTCAAACAAAGCTAGGTTTGAGCATGCTGCACTAAGGACAGATGTCTAATTTTTCGCACAGAAGCTCAAATATTCTGCTTTTATGCGAGATGAGTTAATACGTTGTCCCACAGACATTACCTACAGTGATTGCCAAGAAAGCAACACACAGGAAGTCCTTAAATATGGATCAAAACAAAAACCGCAGTGCAAGTATGTGCAGTTCGCATATGTGCATACTCAATATATTATGTATGCTGTCCAGATACAAGAAGTACGATAGCTGAAATGCTTCTCCATCTCATGCCCAAGCTCTTTCTCCACAAGAGCAATTCTGCTTTAGAAATACATACCTTTTAAAGCTGGCAGTTTTTGAAGCTCCCTGTTATTGCTAACATTAAACCTTGAAGAACTCTGCCGCTTTTCCTTCTTCACTACTGTCTGTGGTGCTGGTACTTTGATTTTAGATAGTTGTGCTGGGGGAGGAGTGCTATTTGATTTTTTGTTTGACACCTGTGAAAAAAGAAATTAAAGCAGTTAATCACAGCTGAATTTAGAAAATCTTATAAAAAGTGATTTTTGTTACAGAAATTATTGAAGCAAAATAAACTCTCAATTAAATTACTGTAGTCATCATCCTCTGAATGTACAGCCAACTACTGTTCTGCTTATCTTTCCAGTGTTTGTTTCTGTACCAAAGCCCACATATAGATGGGAATAGATCACCTTGGCACATGCACCAGCCCATTTATTTGAAGTTACCAGTCAAGCGAAAAGAAATTTTCAAATAACATAGTTCCTCGGCTACTCTCACCTTTTCCCCTGTGAAAAGTCCAGGTCTCCAAGGTATCTGAGTTCAGCTTCTAAGGCATCACAGGAACTTGTCTATTTGCAGCAGCTGAACCTTTCACTGCCTGTTTGTCCTGTGCCTCACTGACAGAGTCCCAAGCTTGGCTGGGGCATTCAGGCTTTGATATAAAGTTAAAGCACTGAGTCTTACTATTGTCACAGCTTCTAAAACATACATGAAGATTTGTAGCAGTTTACTGCCTACTCAGAGCAAGTTGCTTTTACTGTAATAGTCCTTATCAGACTGTCACTGTTCCTCCGTATGAAGTTTACCACACAAAACCAGAAAAATGGTTCCCACTATAGGTTTCCGGTTTGCTACTGTTTCCCAGACTACATGTGACAGTGCTCACTCTCAAGCTGAATAAAATGCATCATTAACAAAAGCCTGTCAGAACTTGTGATGCTGCCATTTTGCCATTCCTTTTTTTTTTTTTTTTTTTAAGGAGGAAAAGCATTTTTAAAGTAGACAATAGTTAACTTTTAAAATATGAATAATTTCATGACATCCTTTACAAGAATGATAAAACATTCAGGAGTGATCTATCCTAAAAATACAGAAACAGTTGATCAGGACATGCTGTAATTCATTTTGCAGGCCCTTAAATGAAGTCTCTCAAATTTGCAATCTCAAAATCTACCTTGACACCTGTTTTGTTTGGTTTTTTGTTCGTTTACAAGATAGACCATATTTCTTCTCAGAAAGTGCTTCTTATCAGAAGATAAGAAATAGGAATGGAATTGGAATTCATGATGGAAATGGAATTCATGATGGAAATCTAGTTGTAGTGCTGGTACTTCAGCAGTTTGAATTGATATAATTAGAATTTTGTTAATAGGTATAAAGCAGTGCTTCACTCCTGCATGAAATAACATCAATGGCTTTTTCATAGGGCTACTGCTAAAACAAGAGAAACCAATTTTCTTCGCGTTCTAGAAAGTATTTCCGGAAAAGCTTATTCATCAACAATTTGCACAGTCTGGGAGCTTGCACCGTCAGTGCACATGGAAACGTTACCATACATAAATTTATCTACTCTTGGAGTCTCCAAGACAGCAATTTTATTCAAATTTTGTTCTAATAGCATAACTGGGAAAGAATATATGCTTCCAGAATAGATTAACAATTGTATTGCATTATATTATATACATGGTACTTAAGATATCAAAGTAAGCAACTGAATACAACATTTAGTTTTCACTGAACACATTTAAGATTACCATTTTGCAAATTTAATATTATAAAAGCAAACTCCCTTACAGCCTTATTGAACAAATAAGAGGAGACAATACACCGAATACTAGAAGTCTCAGTTACCAAAACCACTCTAGAGCTTATTCCAATAAAAATGGCATACACGAGCAAGTTAAAAGCATTTCTGTACAAGTAATACCTGTTACATTGCATTTTTTAGACTATTTCACTTTTTAATCCCAAGCACTAAATGTTTAAAAGTGGATTTCGCTGAAATACAAGTGATCTGTAAGGTAATTTCTATCCATTAAATGAAATTGAAAAAAAACTCATTACAAATAAAAATATTATTAAGACTAAAGAAAGAGAAAAACAGCACTAAGAATTAGGAAGCAATGACTTACCATGTATTGAACAATAAATGCTATTAAGATGCATTATAAACACTATTAGCACACAGGATTCTGTACTTTCAATATTATGCTTGACCCTAACAGTGTTTTCCTGAACTGGCTACCTTCCACTGCCACCTGCGTTTTGTTCATTACTTGGAATAGGAAAAGCTATTTTCCTGTTTCCTCTGTTCCCAAACAAATTCTCAATTTCAAATTAACAGGTGCTTGTATGTGCCTGCACACACGCACACACCACAGGATCCTAAGGTAGCACACACCTTAGGGAAGCAAGTATTCTAAATTGCAGATAAAATTCTAAAATTAGCCAAAAGTGGTTATTTAAGAGGATGGGTAACATTTCTAATTAGAAATGTTGAAAGAAAGCATTTTTTGTTGCTATGGCAACCTCCCATCTAGAAGTGATGACTCCAGAGTAATTCTACCCCGAATCACTGGCCATTTTTCCAACAAGATTTCCTCCTCCTTCCTACCATCAAAGCATGATCATCCCTGCTTTTCAGTCATGCTCCAGTCAGCCAGCACGCACCAGAATGCTGCCAAAACAGTTTCTAAGTCATTATTATTTCAATGCCACACAGCTGTACCGTACCCCATGACCTCTGCAACTGGCACTATGGTGCTACCACAAGAGAACTGGCCTCCAGAGCTTGCAGACAATCAGCCCTTGGACAGAAGCTGGAGAGAGTGAGTTAAGTCAACTTAAGCCACACAGCTCAGCAGTTTTAACCACATATCTAAAAAAAACCCAAACAGATTCAGACTAACAATTCTGTGTATTCATCTGCTAAAGATTTCAAGGTAACACACTCTTCATGAAGGCACAGTGCTTGTGAGCTCAGACCAAAGCGCCAAGCTCAGCTTCCTCCTCCTAGTGAAACCACAACTCCCAAGCATAAGTGATGAACACTCTGCTACATTAGTGAACAATTCGATGTATTTGACAACAGAACAGTCGAACTACAGATACATTTTTATCAATTCTCTTCCTGTGACTAGAATGGGAAATACCTACTCTTCCCCTTGTTCCGGCAAACGACTCCCTCCAACCCAAACGTTTGTACACTAACAGACATCTTCCAATTCCAGAAGTGCTGATAAACCTCTAAAAATGTGTTCAAACTCCTCTGAAAAATGTCAGATTGAGAATGTGTTTCTTTGGATTATGATTAAAACACAACCCTCAGATTTTTGATCAATTTATTTTTAAAAATCAGAGCTTTAAATACTTCAATGAACATTAAGACAATCAGTAACAGTGTGATTCCGACTTTTAAATTCTATTTTTAACAACTGAAAGTATATGATTTGTGTTCCTCAGTACCTTTGACTAAGCTTAAAATTAATCCAAGAGAGTAAAAGGCAGGGAGGAAAGAAGGTTTCTTTCCAGTCACAACAGTTCAAGGTAGATTATGTAGATTATCCTTGTATCCCTTTGCCCCTTGAGTGATCCTGCATCAGGCAGCATGTGGTACATTTTTTTGTTTCAACATCACTTTTTTGAACAAAGTTCTATTCTTCAACCCCCTGACATGTACACAGGTAAGGATAGGTCAGAGCACAACATTAAGTTTGCAGCCAGGTAAAGAAAGATATGAGTAGACCAAGCACATCAACAGCTAGAGCCAATTTTTCTTTTCAAATTAAACTTATCATCGTCAAGCATCCCACAAGGCAACTCCTACTTTTGGCCAACTAGCTAAGACATAAGAGAGCATACTGGGACCTGGAAGGAGGGTCCACACTGCATCCCACATAAGTCAATAAGTCAGAAGACCCTACCCTTCCCTTTCTGATAGTCCCCCTAAAATGGTCTTCAAGCTACTTTGGCAAACATGGACAACTAGAAGACCTCTGACCTTATCTTTCAAAGCACACTCATTAATAACAGAATTAGAACAAAGCACACAAAGCCTTCTGCTTCACAAAATCAAAAGCCAAGCCATGCCAAGCCAAGCCAAGCCTAGAGTGGGCTCAACTTTACAAGGATGAAGCAAGCTTGCATGTTTTTTTCTAAGATAAATTGGTCAAAGCAGGGTGAGGATTTGAAGATGACAGTACGATCATCTGGATCCATCTGTCATTAAAAGACTTAAAAACACTGAATGGCTTACTAGTGACAATATAAGCACAAGGCAAGAGAGATTCTCTGCCTGAAGAAGACAGGGTGCTAGGCAGCACCCTGTATGCTGTTTCTCAGCACAGTTCAGCCTAACACTAATCAGAAAATTTCTTCCCGCTAATGAATATCACCACTAAATTCAAGTTTATATCAGTGTGTACACCATACCACAATGGCAGCAGCAAGCCACATACCAGCAAAAACCTAGAGAAAAAATTCTGCACTACGAAATCTGGATAGGAGAACCTCATACCAACTAACACATGATTAAGATTCCCTGTGAAATGCAAGTCCAGAGAGCAAAAAGCACAGAACACTTTAAAAGAATCATCAGTCTGAATCCGAAACAGAGGGAAAATGCTTATTTTAATGCAGATTTAATCCCTTCCTTCTTTTCCTTTTGGTATAGTAAGTAGCCTCCATGGACTTATTTTTCATTAAGATAAACAGAAGTCTGATCTACAGCACCCAGAAGAGCATGTTCCTAGCCAAGGCAGCCTCAGAATGCTATGAAAGCATTCTGGAATACATCTAAAACATACTTACAGTGAAACTGAAATACAGTTTACTGAAACTAAACAAAAATCATGCAAAAACATGAAAGGGACATTACCAACTTGATTTTCAAAACTGTATGAGGGCCCAGTATGCAATCAAAATAATCTGGCTAACAGGTTGAGGTCTAATACATAATCAATGTAATTAGGCTGAGAAGCTGAATTTAATTTAATCTCTTAAAATGAGAACTGAAATCAAAGATCAAGGAGTCAAAACGGGTGGAGAGCAGTCAAAGAGCCTTCCATGCAGCTTTCCCCCCTCTGCAGTAACTTCAAAGTAGTGTGATAATCTCTGAACACTCCAGGAATCCTGAACACTACCACGGAGCTCTCTGCTTTTCAGATCTTCATTTACTTTCTTGGGGGTGGGAACAAGGACAGATCATATCTGGCATATGGCCCAGCTGCCATCAGCCTGGTGAATATATCCACAGCATACCAGGAGGTGGTCTGGAGGTTTTAGATCAGCAGTTGGGAGCAACACAAGTTGCTCAAGACAGCACACTACCAGGAGAGCACTATTTGTCAGCTGATTCAATGCTGTGTTAACAGCACCAGTTAACGTGCCTTCCAAGAAACTAACACCAGAATAAACTCTTGCTTATTCTGATTTTTATTGGTATTAAGGATAAGGCCTGACAGAGCTATCCAGACAGTCTGCAGTAATTCTAGTTCATGCAAGTGCCCGATCACTGGTAAGGAGTTTGCTATGGAGCAACTAGCTGTGATCTTCAGCATCAGTATTTTCAATCTACTCAGTGCAAACTACACCAAGCTTGATACAGAGTCAGCTGGAGACATAAAAAGGAACAGCGATCCACAAACAACACAGTTAAAAACAGCGTGGAAATGACATGCTAGCTGGGTACCATTCTGGATGGCAAATGTTTCTGAGGTTCTTTGTTGAATATTCTTGCTACTAAGCTATTCTTGTTCACAAAACTGTTTGGACAGACATCTTAGGGAAGAATCTCTGGAGATGCAGCTTATGGTGCTGAAGACTTTGGTTGGTTTCACACAGGTGGCAATTTATATGTTTATTGGTTTTTCCTCAACAAAATAATTTGCCAGAATGATACCTGGATTAGCCTGCTAGAATGATCTTTGCAGCTGACCTTCTAGCACATATGCTTATTACTGATAAACACTGTCAGTAGTTGAGATATGCTGAGACTACTGTTGGGACTATCCAGTGTAACTTCCTATGTTATTATTATAGCAAGAGCTGCATCCTAAAGCTTTGAGGATCCATGTTGTTATAATGATAAGCAAAAAGATTAACTTTTTAATAGGGTGGTGATGACAAACTTTATATATTAGAGCACACTGTAGTCAGCAGTCACTGATTTATGTTGTAGTACTTGTTCAGCACCTATGATTTTGCATTTACATATAGCAATGCTACTGCTGGCTATTCTTGATGTCTAACTACAGAGTTTCATTAGTGTTTTGTCAGTCAGCATGCAGTATGTTGAATTGCATCAGTGACTGGGATGTTCCCTATGAGCAGCGGAGGCCATCTAACCCTCTTCACTGTGGAGGGGTGCCCACAGCAAACTTTGCAGTCACAAACCACTTTAGAAGATGGATCTATAGCTTGCTGAAACTCTTCTGCCTTTCTTGCTGCTGTTTATTTTTCATAACACAAAGTATTGCTAGTATTTCCTGTTAGCTCCTTATACACAAGGCTCCATTTTTATCTTCTAAAGAATTGTATCATCACAGCTTTGTGTAACAGACTTGACTTGCAACACACCAAGCCAATCCAATGTCTCAGCTCAGTGTACCACATCCTTGACATAAATACACTATAATTTTACGTTCACAACTAAATATCAGTAACATAAGGCTTGTTTTCCATTTGCTTCTTGCAATCTTAATTATTTTAACTAGTTTACTGCAGGAACAAACCAATATCTGAACTCCTTTCAGAGATCAGATCTGCAGTGTGAGGCTGCAGAGTACTGACAAAGATGAGAGGATACCCAGGCTCAGACTGTAAGAGGATTGACGCTGCTTTGCACTTGCCTAACCACCACCACCAGTGAGCATCTGGTACTTTACAAACACAACAGCAAAGCAACATTTGTTTCCTAATGTATCTTCTATAATGAAACTTCAAAGTAACAAATGCACTTAGAAAAAAAAGTTACCTGCAACCACCAGGAAGCTAATTAACTGTGACAGGAAGCAGATAATGTATTATTTCAAAACCTTTATACATGGATGAAGAATCTGACTAAATAATGGCCTGGCTTAAATTACTTCAGTTCTTGATTTTCATTTTTAATTTCTCCCTGATCAGCCTGAGACACCCGTTTATTTTCAAAAAAACAGCCCAACAAAAACTATTGCTGTGCTTCTTCATATATACACACACATATGCACACATACATAAGGTTCCCAGATTTGAAGGAAAACACACACTAACTCATTTGCTTTAGTCACCAACTTGTATACCCTACTGTAAATGTCAATTATATAAAGCTACTGGTGAGCTAAGGCTACTGCATGTGCGCCTTTACCACTGATGTCTATTCTTGTGTGCCCTGATCCATTCATAGAAGCTTCTCACTTCACACATTCATATTGAAATATTTTTTTACTTCGCCTCCAGCCCACCAATTTGGTATTTGCATTAGATGCTATTTGAGAGAGTTACAGCCCGTGACAAGTGATCTGATGTAGTGGAAGAGGGTAGGAGGGTTGGAACTAGATGGTCTTTAAGGTCCCTTCCAACCCAGACCATTCTGATTCTATGAATAACAACCTTAACTACTTCTACAGAAGTGTTACACCAAATTATTTTATCTTTGGCTTACATCACACTTTCATTTTACATGTCACTGCAAAGAGCTTACTTGTCAGTATTTCAGAATCCTAAATTGAGCAGTGATGAGGAATTATAGGAAAATCACCATAGAGGTGTAGCAGATTATAATATTTGGCAGTCATCTTTTCATCTTTTAAGAAGTAAACAGGAACAGGGATTTTTTCCCCAAGGTTATTTTTTTTCAATGGCACTGGAACCCTGTTTCAGGGAACAACACACAAACAAAAAAACGCCAAACCTATCATCCCAATTCTGGAATTACAAATTTATTCTGGTTTCAAATGAAATTGAGGGGAGAAAAATACATACGAAATACATCATCTTTAAAGTCTGTGAACATATGGGTGGATTCAACAGTTACCTGTTTTTTTCTTACTGTGTGGACTCCCTATGTGATAACTACATTAATAATTCTCTATTACACATAAATTAATGTACATCCGAGTCCTCCTTAAGTTTAAGGTAGGCCTTAACTCTTATGAAAACACTTAAAAACAATTTGAAACAAAAAAAAAGGATGCTTTCGGTTTACAAAATGCTGGTATCTATTTTTAAAAGTCACTTTGCTGCTTTTGATTAGAACAGCCTTTGACTTCATTGCTGTGCTTTCATTTGGGAAGGATTCAGAGCATTTGAAAGCACAATTAGGAAGTGGAGAATAGCAAGTACTAAAAGAAACCACACACAATTCTCACACCTCATGTGTTATGCAAGTAGTTGTCAGCCTTGTGTAAGAAGTAGAAAGGCATAGGATCCTCTTTTCAGAAGCATCTCATTTTAGGTAACAAAAATACTTACATACAGCGGTGTTTGGTACACTTTAGTAATTCCATTAGTTTTAAAAGCGCAATATTGAAGTTACATAATAAGCCCTGTTGAGCTACTCTCCTCAACTACTCAGTATTGAGGTGCATTTGCTTTGAATGCAGTTCCAGTTCCCAAAACCGAAAAGGTAACGTGTCAATAAAAATTGGAAATAGGACATTACAGGAGTTAACGACAAAAAAAAAGTTGCATAGATGCTTTAAGGGTAACACATAGTGCATCTTTCTAGTCAGCAAATAGCACCTCTCTTCATACTAAGGGTGTATTCACTGGCTACACTTAAGTATTATTACTGGTTATAGCAACTCATTAAAATAATCTCTTCAGGAAAGAAAATCAGAACTGCAAGCCATGACCAAAAATTAGTTTTCAAATCAATTTTTTCAAGAAGTTGGCACACCAGTTTAAAACCAAACAAACCCATGCCAAAGCCCACAGACTTTATTTCTATCGGCTATATAACTGATACAAGAGAAAAATCCATCCCAACTTTATATGCAGTTTTGGTTTCAAGTACTGTTTTGACAATATTAGAGGTAAAATCCCAAAACAAAATACCTAGAAAGCTTCATACAACAGAAGGTCTAGTGCTGTCCATTTATAGTCCTCCTGTGATTCACACTTGAGAAGACTAGTTGTTCAAAATTTCAATTTTATTTCATAATTTGAGTATCTGTTCTTTCAAATGAAGAACTATCAATTTTCAAATCAACTTATCTACTGCACAGGACTGATTCATGGAAGCACTGGCTGTTTTGCCTGTCAGTGCAGCTGGGGCATACTACTGAACACACACTGAAGAAACAGCCCGGGTTCAGCCAGGATTAAGTGATGAGTACGTCAGACAAACGCAGCTTAATGATTTGGTTCACTGAAAACTTAGTGATTTGGGGATGCTTTATTACAGACTATCAGCCGTTCCTGATCTAGAGAGCTATATAACGCTAACAGAGTGTGGTAAGGAGTGCTATCAAAACCCTTAATACACGGTTTTTAAGCTATAAATAAATTAATACATGCTTCAAGCAGGAAGTTTTGAGTGCACAGGAACAGGCTATACCAGTGTGCCAAAAGGCTGGCCGGTGGGGAAGACGACCGGCTTGGTTAAACAGGGAGATTCTGAAGGAAATCAGGGATAAAAAGAAAGTTTACCGACTGTGGAAAAAAGGGCTGGCTACTTATGAAGAATTTATGAATATAGCTAGTTCATGCAGGAAAAAAATCAGGGCAACAAAAGTACAAATTGAAGTCAATTTGGCCAATTCTGTTAGGGATAACAAAAAGTCCTTCTATAAATATATAAATAACATAAGGAGGGGCAAGGAAAACCTCCATTCTCTGTTGGACTTGGAGGGAAATACAGTTAACAAAGATGAGGAGAAGGCTGAGGTACTGAACACCTACTTTGCCTCAGTTTTTACCAGTAAGACAGGTGGCCCTCAGGACAACTGGCCTCTGGAG
>VWZG01005100.1:324669-339396 GCA_013396735.1 Grallaria varia
CGCTCCGCGCCCGCCTCACTCCGCGCCCGCCTCACCGCCCCCCTTCCGACCCCGCCCAGGGGGTGCGCCCGCCGCCGCCCATTGGCTGCGCGCGTCACGTGGGCCGTGCCTTGCGCCGCGTCCCCCGCGCGGGCGGGGCTCGGCGGAACCCCCGCCTTTACCTCACAGCCCGTCCGGGATGCTCCCGGTGGGTCGGCGCTCTCACGGTACGGAGTCCCGGGCTCCCGACACGCCTCCGCAGGCTGAGCGGGGAGAGCGGGGCGTGTTGAGGTGCGCTCAGCGCCCCAAGCCTCCCGCAGGTTGTTGCTCGGCCGCTGGCAGCCCGTGGGAGGTGAGGGGTCCCTGCACCCCGTGCTCTGAGGCGCTCCGGAGCGAGGGGGCCCGGGCGCTTGTCACTGGCGAGCGGAGATGGTGAGGAAAAACAAAATAAATACATAAAACAACATAGGGCATACCCACGGCACGCTGCCCTCCCATACAAATGCAGTGTGTCCATCATCAGTCTGAGGACTTCAGTGCCCGCTCCCAGCGTGTGTGAGGAGAAGGTGAGCTTTGCGGAGTCGCACCCTGTTTTCCTCACTGGATCCTTAACCCCTCGGTAGCTTTTCAAAGCTTGGGTGCAGGTGTATGTGTGTGTGTTTTTCACGATGTCCACCTGTACCAGAGAGAATTGTTTTCCAAACGAATAGCTTTTCAATTCCTCAAAGGCAGAATGCAAAATTCAGAAGAGTCTTGGGCAAAAGAAGAAATGTGCAGACACTTCATCTGGAAAATTTACAAACTGTATTTCTCACATGGTCAGATTAAGCCCCGAATTACTGTTAGCTGAGGGAAAATGCAGGGGACATTAATACTCATAATAACACTAGGACATAAAGCATTTAAAATTTAGGTTGGACGTACGTGTTAAATTCTAATTGTGTTTTATCGCTAAGGGATAGAAATAGGATAAGGCTTAATAAATACAGCATAAAAGTGAAATTGATCTCTTTCCTTACCTAGTCTGTAAGTATCAAAGCCAGCATGAGCAAGCACCTATGCTCTCATTTTGGGAATTGGGATTTCTAATAACCACTTGAGTCTGATGGGATGGTATCTAACATCAACTTGTATCTGTTATATTTGAACACTGCATTTGATATGAGAAAAGGGACAAATAAACTTTCCTTTTTCCAGGCACTGAAAAGAAGTCTGCTGACTATGGAGAGCTGCTTCCTCTTACTGCAGTCGCCTTCCTTTCCTGCTTTTTAAGAGCTGGAAAACAAATTATGTCTGCCTCTTATCCTTTCCCTAATCTTTTCTGCTTTGAGGGTTTAGAAACGAGATGCAGTTATCACTAGTGTGCCTCTGTTAAGGGCCAGTCATAAATGAGTTACTACTAATAAATGAGATTTCTGACCCAAAGAATAATATAGATTTTGGACATTACTTCAGTAATGAAGAGTCAGTAAAGGAAAGAATTCTACCTCTGTCTGTAGTCTGAAGTTTGATCAGTGTGTGAAGGGGGTTTGTAAAGCTTAGGATAAACTCAAGAGCTTCCAGTTCTTTGTTAGGTTTCAGTTTCACAGAAGCTTAAACTACTCTTAATTCCCAGCTGTTGTGCTCCTATCTCCCTCCTCTGCACTGATGCTGATATTGTGCAGCTCCTTAAACCTATTCATAGAACTGATCAGGTTGAAAACTGTCCTCCCAAAGCCATGTGTTGGTTTGGTTTCGGTTTGGTTTGGGTTTTGCTTCTTTTTTTTTTTTTTTATTGCCCTGAACTGGCACACCACCACCTGCTTCTGTAAACACTAGCATTGGCTGAAGGAAGGGGGTGGAAATATGTGGCGGGGGCGGGATGTGACCTCAACAGCCTAGATTTAGATCAGTTTAAGCAGCTTAATGAGTTTCTCATTGGCTCTTGGCCTCCTTTGTGCTTGTCAGTGCTCATAGTTTTTCCAAATAATGGAAAAACTCTGTCAGTATCGATGTTACCCAAATGCTTCTGAATAGCAGCAGTGAAAATTGTCTGTCCTTATTTTGCAGTTAGTTGGGAAACCTTGAATCAATACATCAAACTGAATACAGGTTCAGGAGATGACACTGACTCAGTAAACATTTAGGAGGTTTTCTTTGTGACCACAGATGTACAAACTCTTGTGAAAACTTGACTCCCCCTCACTGCACTTGCTGCAGGGTCTAATTCACCAGTAACAGAAAGCAATTGTGTTTTTCAAGGCCTTCTGTATTAGATGAAATAGTGGGTGGAGGAGGTTTACAAGTAAAATAGTTCCATCTGTATGCTCTAGTGTCTTCATAAAACGTGAGTATAAGACAAGTGACTTACACAATGAAGTGTATTTATTTTTACTACAATGCTCCATCACTGTGGGCCTAATTATTCTGCTACAGAGTAGGATTAACTATGTAAATAAGGTGATGTAATATGAGTGTGAATATGACTATATTAAAATTTGCATTAAATTCGGAACATTTCATGCAAACTAGGCAACACTAGATGTTTTCAAAAACCAGAACAGATTCAGACTGACTAGGCTATCTCTGTAATTAAAATGTCAAAAACTAATGCATTTAGCATAGTTTCCAATTTGCCTTTTTTACGTATCGATTAAATTGTCTAAACTTGCAAAAGTTAGATAACCAAATAATCTCAACTATTGTGTAAAACACCTGGATAATATTTAATGGCTTGAAACTGTACCAAGTGTCCAGTGTGCCAATGAAAGGGGAATATTTATGCAGTTAGTCCTTTTGAGCTGTATTGTATATTCCTTTTCATTTGTTTGCTTTTCATTGGGTTTTGTTGTTTGTTTTTTAATCCCTTTACAGTGGTTGAGCGGTCATGCTCTGGCCTGATTTTATTGAACAGATCACTGTCACTGTGATAGGGATAACATCTTCCATCCCCAGTTGTATGACTTTACTGCTTCCTATGCACTCTCTCAGTTTAATTGGGTGGTATGCCAGTTCAGCTTGTTAAAGATTAGCAGAAAACTAAATGAGCAATGAAGACAAGAGACAATGAGACCTTTTGTGAGGAAGCTGTTAATTTGACTGAAACTATGCAAGTGCAC
The DNA here is from genome assembly GCA_013396735.1 of Grallaria varia. Lineage (NCBI taxonomy): Eukaryota > Metazoa > Chordata > Aves > Passeriformes > Formicariidae > Grallaria > Grallaria varia. The sequence continues at coordinate 327,747 of VWZG01005100.1, forward strand.
TTGTGGACAAGGTTTGAGAAGCCAATGAACTGTCATCATTATACATAATTGTCACACATTGTCAGGCTGTTGCTCAAAACATCTCTTCATTGACTGAAGCAGATCTATGTCAAATGTAAAGAGAGAATAGAAAACAGAAGCACCACTGCCAGTAAGGAGGCTGGAATAGATGGGTTGCAATTTAAACTTTTTTTTTTTTATGCTTGTGCAGGCCCGAGTACTACTTAAGGTAACTTTCTGTCAGTAGCAAGTGAAATTGCCAGACTATGTCTGAAGAAACTGACTGAGGGAATAAACTACTTCATCAGCATCTGCAACAGACTCTGCTTCTATGCAGCCTAGTATCCAAAGCTGCAAAACCAGTATGTTCAACTGCCCAAAAAGGCTTAAACATCTTTCAGGAACTTTCTCCACTAGCATGGATTCATTCCTCTTACCCTGAATTACGTTAAGTAATTCTTCTGCTGTTCTCAATCTAAATTGTAAGGCTTTAATTCTCCTTGACTCTTTTAAAATCCATTAGTGTTAGATGCCCTGCTGTCACAATCTGCAATTGTAAAGGTTGCAATACAATTTATTCAAAGCTGTATAAAAGTCAGACTTTTTTGAGGTAGAGTAGCAGGTTGAATTTGGAACTTTGTGCGTGTAAACAACGTCATATTTTAGCTCTATGCGTGACCACAAGGTTACAAATAGCAATTATTGGCATCACTTAACACAGAACCAGATATGCACATTCAGAACCATAATTAATCAAATGCATTTGTAGTACTGTGTGTACACTTCTGGCTGTAATACTGCTGCATATTTTTGAAAAATTTGAACTGGTGAAAATATGAAAAAAATGCTCATGTGAGTTTAATTATGCTATCTAAATCTCAGCTTTAATAATTTTCAATGACCATGGAATTATTACATTGAAATACAAATTTCTCTGTGTTTTGTCTGTTCTTAATCCTTTTTACTCTCTTCCTTGTCTCTTAAGTTTAAAAAAGTTTTATAAGATTTCATTTGAATATAATGAACAATATTATCTATTATTTAGGCAATTATAGGATTATATGAAAGGTTTGCTAGGAGATTTTTCACTTTTTAAACAAAAACCCGAGAACTCTCCTTCGGGTAAGTAGTGAAACTCATGTTAAACAGCCTTTCAGGGAAGCTCCCAGAGGCTTATTGGCAAAACCAGAAGTCCGCTTGCTTATCTTCTATTGGAGAGCAGCAAGAGTTGCTCCATGAGAGAGAAAGAGCTGGGAAAAGAGCATGGCTACGGCAAAGACAAGTCCTCTCTGATCAGGGTACCGTGCCAGTGGAGTCACATTGGTGACCATTGCTAGTCTGAGACAAGGCAAGGTAAGAAATCCACTATGGAAAAACCAGAGACCAAAGACCAAAAGGGAGATAAGAATTCCTATAACACAGATCTGAGCTCAAGCAGACAAAGTCAGAGAGAGGACTACTTATAACGTAAGTTGAAGGTTCATCCGGGAGACCAGGGCTAGAGAGAATGGCGTACCTGCAATGTACACCTGAGTTCCACCTAGGAAGTTCAGTCAATAAGTCATGCTGGAAAGAGACAGGGCTGGATATAGATACAGCTCTGACAAAGTGGGCCAGGTTTGGGTGTCCAGGCCAGAGCTTAAATAGAGCTCCTGGACCACTTGGAAATGTTGTCAGGTAACTGGCCTGGTATAAGATGTCAGTGGCCGTTGTCCATATTAATCAGCACATGGATTCTGGATTTTTGTTTGGGCCAGCTTAACTTTTAAATGAATGTGTAAAAACATAAATAATGAGCATGGAAAATTCATGCAGGATGTTACTAAAGCGTTGTAGTGGTCTTAGCTGGGATAGAGTTACATTTCTTCATAGTAGCTTCTCTGGGACTAGCTATGCATTGGATTTGTGATGAAAACAATGTTAATAACATAAGAATGTTCTTGTTATGGCTGAGCAGTGATTACACAATCTCAAGGCCTTTTCTGTTCCTCACACTGTCCCACCAGTGGGGAGGCTGGAGATGCATAAGAGTTTGTGAGGGGACACAGCTGGAACAGCTGACCCCAGCTGACCCAAGGGATATTCCATACTATATGATGTCTTGCTCAACAGTAAAGCTGGATGGAGGGGTGGGAAGATTGGCTGGGGCTGCCATTGCTTGGGGACTGACTGGGTATCAGTTGTTGCTGGTGAGCAATTGTTGGGGCTTTTTTTTTTGCATTTATTTATTGATTTATAATTATTAAACTGTGTTTTCCTTAACCTATGAAGTTTCACACTTTTACCCTTCCGGTTCTCACCCCCATCCCACTGGGGGTAAGTGTGTGAGTGGCTGTGTGGTGCTTGGCTGCCCACTGGGATTAAACCATGACAGGCATCATTACTGAGATTCAGTAATATCCTGGACAAATAATATATAACAAAAATATCTAATATTATCTAATGACAGTTAAAACATTTTTATCTGCTTGTGGCCACAGTTTGCGCAGTGGTTATTAAGTATTAAAATGACCTACATGTGGGAATTCGGATGACGATCAAAGTAAAAGACAGGCTATTAAGCTGGATGAACCATTTGTCTTATCCAGAGTGCCAATTCCTATGAGAAGTGTCTGCATTTGTATGCTGGTACCCAAATTCCATAGAGATGGGAATTACAAAAATAGTAACATTAAAACACTTTGTACAAATTGCTTGGTGTTCTTCTGCCTCAGTGAAGCAAATAAAAGGATCATAAAAGCAAGACTTTGCTTCATGTCATGTAGTTGAATCTTTCTGTGAGAATAAACTGCAAGAGATACAACTCTGCTGGTGACATATATGATTGGGATGTCTGCTGTCACATTTTCACTATTTTTGTGCGTTCAATTTTTGTAATTATAATGAGTTAAGAGATACTTGAAAATATGATATAATAATCTGTTTAACATTTATTGACTGTGCCTAGCATTTAAAGGGTAGAAGGAATATGTTTATTTTTGAGAGTTCATCTCTTTTTTGTATCCAAATTGAGTATTTTTATGGTGTGTTTTGGTGCAATTTTTAGCAGTCTTTGTTAATTCTGGGTTTTTGCTGCATTAAATACGATGTTCCCATACATGTCCTAGCATTCCTTCTTCTCACATGATATCAAAGGGAAGATTAATTTTGTATCAGATGAGTGAGACTAGTAACATAAAGGTGACTGCAGCTAAGACTCCTACATTTTCGTTTTTATCATATTTAAGTTGGTATTTATAGAATGAACGAAGAGATCCAATTAATTGTACCTCCTGTTGATGCCATGCAAGATTTTCTCTTTCAACACTTCATAGTTTTTCTGCCTTTTTTAGGGTTTGTCATAGCTAATATAGCTGTATATTTTTATCTCAGTGTGGGAAGAGTTGAAAGACACTCAGAAGGCATACTCAGGACTTAACCCTGCAAGTACCACGGGTTTTTGGACACATGAGGGACTGCTTTTGTGTATGCTCAGAAGTGTCCATCTTCTCAGGTGCTGCATAGGCTCGATTTCTGATTTTCAGGGGCAATCCGTGCTTGTCAGAATGCGAGGAGTGGCTTCCATCAACAGAGTTTTTGGCTCGCTCTCCCTGGGGCAGGCTGCCTGCTGCTACACCCTACAGGGTTTGCAGGGATCTTGTAGGCTTCTGCAGGCCATTCCACAGCCTTTCTGTGTTCACATCACAAATATCACTCCTCTGCTGCACTCACATCCTGTGATGAGGCATTTTCTTACTGTATACTCTAAGATGGGTGAAGTTTGTTTTTAAGTATCATTTCCTGGGGCTGCACTGAAACCCCTCAGCATCAAGCTGTCCTACCACATCTATTTTGCTAGTCAGGATGATTCCTGCAGTCAGGGTCCCCTATTTTCAAAAGCTGTGATAGTTTAGAGTCCTCTGCCACACCGACTCCCTCTTGGCACTTTAAAGTCTACCTTTTCATGTGAGACATCTGAACAATTTTGAAAGGTTCTTTAATGACAAAACCCTATTTTGTTTGCCTGAGATAAAAGGAGGAATGCTCGCAGCACACCACTTACCTGCTACTGTAGCAGTTATCGGAGAGACATGTTATGGGGTTGTGCCAGGCAAAAGGCTTGCAGGGATAATATTGGAGGATTAGACCAAGTATAGAGAGATTTTGTACTCATCCATTTCCTAGAGCTTTCCAGCTACTGAATGGCTTCTAGATTTTGTCTAAGAGGAAGCTTTGTTATTTTGCTTCAGAGGGTATTCCAGGAATAATCAAGCATGTGCACAGAATAAATGCTAATGAGAGTACTTTGGAACCAAACAGTCAGTGATTCAACCTGATTGTTTAGGTGCACTCAAAATCTCCCCTTGTGTTATGTTGGAAGCCTTGGTCTGTAATTCAGCTCTAGATTCTATTGGATGGCCGAACTCCCATGTCACCAAAACACAGAATGAGTCAGGTTTGAAGGGACCACAGTGGGTCATGTGGTCCAACCTCCCTGCTCAAGCACAGTTACCCCAGAGCACACGGCACAGGATTACATCCAGATGGCTCTTGGATATCTCCAGTGAGGGAGACTCCATACCCTCTCAGCTCAGTCTGTCCCAGTGCTTGATCACTGCACAATAAACAGTTTTATCTCCTGTTCAGGTGGAACTTCCTAGGCATCAGTTTCTGCCTCTTGTCCTATTGCTTGGCACCACCGAGAAGGGCCTTGCTCCATCTTACTGACACCTTCCCTTCAAATAGTTGTACACATTGATTATATCCCCTCTCATTTGTCTCTTCCCAAGACTGAACAGGCTGAGTTCTCAGCATTCCCTTGTAAGAGAGATGCTCCAATCCCTTAATCATCTTTGTAGTCCTCTGCTGGACCCACTCTAGGAGTTTCATGTCTCTCTTCTACTGAGAAGTCCATTATTCTAAATTCACTTTTCACTATAAGATTTATAAGAATTTGTCCATTTCAGCAAATCAGAATATTTTGCTTATTCACATTTTAGAAGGTCTCAGCTCCATTTTTACTGATGGTTTAAAAAAATCAGATACTCCGAAAGAATTTAGATGGAGCAACTAAACATTGGCAAAGTTATAAGCATTTCAAACTGGAATCTTACCATAGGAGGTATTAGGCCAGCATAACTGTAGATTTCTCTTCCATCTGTATTTGTATCATAATGTGTAGTGTCTATCTGGCATATCTGTACAGATTTTGCCCTAGATTTAGATTTGTTTGCATCTTGTGCTCAGTATTTATTTTAGAAATTCTGCATAGGTGTGAGTTGTATTTACATTTAATCAGAATTTCCTAGGTATGCTAGAATGTCTTTTGAACACCAGGTAGATGAATAAAAGTACTGACAGAAACTAATATAGGTAGGTAGATAATTACTAAGAAGTCAAAAAACGGAGGCTTTCGACACACATTTTTTTTGCCTGCATGCATTCCATAGAACCATGACACATAATCTTTATACTTGACACATTCCCTTCACAGAGGTTCACGGGGTTTTTAACTTGATGCTCTTTTCTTGCTGTCCATGTTTTTTTGCTGTCTGTGAAAATGGCAAGTATTGATGTCAGCAGAGCTAATTAATCATTACTGTTCCTATGGAGTTGAATTTCACAAACCAGCTGCTGTCTCCAGCATGCTCTATGTATCTGCACTTGCTTTTATTGCAATCCTCCACGCTTCTTTTCAACTTTACCAGAAGACTCTCTGTTCAAACATTTCATGTCTGTTTAGAGAAGTGTTCCATATACATGTAACATTGTTTCAAGATTCAATTGTGAGAGCTATTTTTCCCTTCCTTTCACTGGGGCTGCCAAGGTAGTTCTATGGGCAGCCCATTGTTTATTTTGTGTTTTCTAATTTATAGACTAAATGCCCAGATTTCTTTATGGACTCCTTTATTTTTGTTCCAGAGAAAGAATTAGCAGTCATTTGAACTAAAGTTACCTGCTTTTCAGTACAAATAGAAATGAAAAATCCCTGTTATTAGCATATAAAAGAAGCAGATTGGTGTCTGTTCATAATTCCCCTGTCACTTTATGTTTAAGGCTTCTTTCATATATGTAAAGAGGATAAAGGTAGTAAGGTAAACAAAATGTGTACAGAAACAAGGTATGTAAGATACATAAATAAAAGTGTCTTCACATAAATTTATATAGAAACCCTACTCATCACCCCAAGTTAATTAGATTTTTTCTAACTGTGCTATGTTGGATTTGAATTTTAGTTCTGCTAAATTTGTGAAGGTGTTTTAACATTTATCCGAAGTGTCAGAAACTAAATGAACTAATAGCTAATATTTTATGATTTTTTTTTCATTTACTTGTATTATGGAACCAAACAAGGGTTTAATTCAAGGCTGAAGTATTATAACACTGTATATGAAATACTAGTAAGGAAATGCCCTTTTCACAGTAAAATCTGGTTTTGCTATGTACTCCCCAAACAGTGTACTTCATATATAGCATTATTCAATGAAATGCTAAATTAGCTATATGCATAAGTTGTGGGTTTGAAGCCAGAATGAGAGAAAAATGATCAAAAGCAGAGCAATTAAAAAGTAAAATTTACTAGGTATGCATTCCTTAAGAGATGGAAAGGCTTACTAGTCACTTAGAGAGTTGTGTTCAAGCTTTGTGCATTTCCAGGCTGCTCAGCTGTGAATGGATCAGTGTCATTTGGCTTGAAGAGATAAAGTTCATCACTTGATGCTGACCCTTGTATTCCTGTGCATGCTGTTCACTATATCCAGCTGGCTCAACAGGCTCATGTAGGCCTGAGTGAACCTTGAATATATATGGTACAGCAGGTATATTCAGGAGCCTCTTAGTCAACTTTTTGATTATTCTGTAAATGTTACAGAGAGGTGATAAACTCATATGCTTTGTTTTAAAAGGTCTTTTTGTGGTTTCTCTTTAATTACTACTGGTAGGCACTCATGGCTAATAAAGATATCTTAGAAAAATCCAGAGGGAATATTCTGTGAGCTCAGCAAAGGACTGGGGTTTGAATGAGCTGGATTCTATTGTTGATTTGACCATTGATTTGCTGTGTGATTTTGGCAAGTTAATATCTGTGTTTCTGTTTCTTTTCACATATTTTATCTCTCTTGTCTATCTTTACTACTATTTGTCTCTACAGCGCCTAGAATAAGGAAGGAGGCAATCTGGACTGTGATTCTAATAACAGTGATAACAAATAACTTCAAATACAAAGTGAGTTTCAATCATTCTATTGAAGTATGATTGCAATGGATTTTTATAGATATACAGACATACAGACTTAAGGTATGTGTTCAGCCATCTTTAACCTAAAGGATTTAATCCTGTCAGAGAGCTGTCCTTAGCGTCTGTCTTCATGTTCTGCCCTGAGCAAAGAGAAGATAAAACTTGAAGATAATGTCTATGAATTTCAAGGAGGTAACACAGCTGTATTTTTAACAATTCTAACTCCGCAGCTCCAGATGTCTGCAGCACTTTTGCATGTATAATTCTCTTTCGTGCCTGATACATTTTCAAAAATATTATCTTAAAATACTTCCATATGATACTGACCTTATGTTTGAAATTGACCGATTTATTATGTCTGAGATGCCTGTTCCTAGGCTTAATCCAAATATACCCTGATGGAAGTTTCCTTTTTACAGGGAGAGTGCTTCTACACTATCACTTATTTTGCTATCAGAGTCCAGGTGATGTGGGCAGCCTTAGGGTCAGGTTTGAAATCCTCCTAATTTCAGTTGGGTTCAGCAAAACATGGGTGTGGTTCTGTTTGGTAAACATGAAAAAATCCTATAATAAATTCAAAGCTCATGGAGAACACTGAATATGGTAAGTTTTGTTGAGAACAGTAGCTGCCAGGCTTCCTGCAAAGGGGAGTTACAATCACTCGATTTTTATAAATTTTTTAATTCTTTTTGGACAATACAGATGTTTTGTGTAGACACTGTATGTTTGTATTCGTACTGAAAATTCTTGTGTCTTATGCATGCAGAAGAAGAACACATCATGTCCTTCATGGCAAACTTTGTGAAAGCAAATTGTCTGGTTCATTACACTATTTTTTTCCCATTCATCTCAGTTGATTATCTTCTAATGTTTTTGTTTTGTTTTGGTTTGTGTTTTCTGTTTTGTTTTGTTGTGGTAGTGGTTGTTTTGGGGTTGTTTTTTTGTTTGTTTGTTTGTATATGGGTTTAAAAGTTCTTTTAGTCATTGACAAAACACCTGATAGACACTAATGGAAACTGACCACGGAGTCCATTGTCCCACTTGCACCTGGGTTTCACATTTATTTTGAAGAGCTGAATCTTTAGGCCTAGAAGGATAATCCAGTCTCCTGGCCTACTCAGCCCTGAGTTTGAAAACAACATGCCAGCTTTGTTAACCAGATTGCACAGGAAAAACTAGACTGAGCCTGGTTATTACATGTTGGCTACTGAATACCTGTAATACAGTAACTTTCAGTTACGATCCACATGAGGAAGAGCTGAAGCAGATACTTTGAGATGAAAAGCTATGTATCCCATTACCAGTCACTTGAGCTGTTCAGTGTCCATCTGCTGATTGGGGAAGAAAACATCATTAATAATGTATTTATGGATTGTGCTCGAGCTTTTATGTTGCTATTAGTTCTTGCCAGCGATCTTGGCATTATTTATCTTCTGAGCTCTGGTATCTCCTTAGTAGCCATGGCAAGTTTTGTGGTATTTTCTGTTTTAGGGGATAAAAGGCGTTAAAGCACATGGTGTAACCACAGAATTGATCCATGAGTATGAGCTGCTTAGTGTTTTCATAAGAATCTATACTACATTAATAAGTTTTATCACTGCTTCAAAACACTTTTCCAAAAGATGGAGTCAAAACAAAGAAGAGTAACTTTTATAGTCGGTTATTATAAGTAAAGCAACAAAACAAGTACTCGATAATATAAATCACTTGGTGCTATGAAATAAGTACCATAATGTTTTGGACTTAGGAAGCTGAACGCTGACATAGATTGGTGCAGCTCTGTCAGTAGAAATGTCAATGCTAGAAAAATAGCCAGAAATACCTAGAGAATTTTGTTTGGCTTAACAGTGTTTTAACATTTTTAATTAACAGTTTCATCAGACACAATGCAATTATTGCATTAGAACTTCAGCCGTTCAAACCCCTACTTTACAGTCTTACCATTTGGGGGAGTTGTTTTGTTTTTAAATTGCTGAACAATATGGTCTGAAAAGTTGTCAGATGAAAGCCTGCAGCCAAAACAAGATGCTATTAGCTGATAAGTTCTTAATGCCTCTGGAAGTCTAGCTTTTTCTGAAGTATTGATCTCTTTTTTCCTTAGAAAGGGCAGTTTGTATATACTGGGAATATAATTATGTGCCTGGAAGAAAACAGCATGCAGTTTTCATCCTTGATCCAAGACATTTGAAAAATAAAAGTTCTTTTTAGTCTCTGGGTTTTTTAATTGTTATTAATTTTAATATCAGATAGTGTGAACTGCCCAAAACCACCAAAGGCTTGACTGTTTATCTCTGATACAGATTTCTGTAGTTTTCCTGCCTTTGTGGCTTCAGGACTGTATTACTGCAGTACAGAGGGAATGAGGAGCTATAGCTATGGCAACCAGCGCCTGGTAGGTAACTGACAGCATAAATTACAGACTCTCTAAGGATTTGCTGCAGACTGGTCTCCCTTCTGATCTGACTGTTCGGTTTGGTTTTGACCTTCAGGACAAGGACCAGCATCAAGGCCTTTCCTGTTCCTAGTAGTCATCCTTCTGTAAGAAACTCTAAAGAGGTTATATAGATAAACAGGTACAGATGGGTCTTAAACTAGTTTAGATTTGCAGTTGTATTTATTGTAATTCTTCAAGTGAGACAAGTTGTGTCTCATTTGTGCTGGTATCAGTATTGCTGTATCGACTGTAGCACTTTTACCACCTCAACTAGCTCATTCAGCAGGGTATTTTTCACAGCCCTGATCGACTCAGTGGTGTTTTGTCTGAGGTTGAGGTTGACTTCAGAATTTACTTACTTTTATATAAAAGGTGAGGTAAGGATTAATGTGGGATATGAAACATTCTTGTTTCTATTATTTAGGTTATGCAAAGAGTATCAGAATTAGGAAAACCAGTTGTAACCCTGACATGAACAATCCAAGTCCTCCATAGTCACCGGCAATGGAAGAACACGTTTCATGGAAGTCTCACAAAACCCAAGTGACTGAAAGGTGAAATGGAGGAAAAAATAATTTCTTAATATCTCTGGAACTTGCTCATTAAATTTTAAGAAAAATTAAACTGATGTCCCTGGATAATGTGTGAGTGATCATGGTTCAGAAGCCGAGGTCTCCTTGTTCCAAAAAACCCCCAATTAATGGTCGTTAGAACATTTCATAGACCAGAGTTTAGTGTCACTGTTGACAATGTGTTTAGACTTCTTTTTATGAAAGCTGTTGGCCATTTCTGTAAAAGTAATCTGCCAGCAGCCATCTATCCACAGTTGCTTTATCATGTGCATTTAAAAAGAAAACTGAATGTGCCTGAACACTTAAACCGTCAGCCAAGTATCTTGGTGGTGCAGATATAATAATATTATGTAATAATAACAGTGACTTAACTGATCAACCCAGGACCCATGTTCTGACATTACATGCAATTAAATAGCTGTTGTAAATGTTTCAAGGAGAATGAAATTAATTTGTAAGAAAATGAGAACTAGAACTTAAAACAAGTTTCAGGAGTCACAGACAAAAAACATCCAACCCTTATCTGAAGGAAGCAGTTCATGGTATAGAAGATCTGATAGATTTGGTTGATTTCTTTAGAATGCAGAGGTCACATACAGAATTTTATTGCTTAAGTATCATCTGCAGACAGTAAAGTGTAATGCTGGATTATTAACATACATTAATACAAAAGTCTACTAAAATGGGATTAAAATATGTTTATGAAAACAACCATGGTAAGGTGGATTTATCTGTACACATGTAAGGCATAAAGAAACAGCTCACAGGAAAAATCCCTGTAAAATGTTTTTGAAGTTTGCTGGGTTCAAAATTACTCAGATTCACTTAATTTTAAATAAAGATGACCTAATAAAATTTAGAAATGTTATAATCCTAACTGAATTTAAGTAACTTTGTTTGGAAGACTAATGTTTCAATTGTGGGGTGACAAAGCTGAAGAATTTGGTGTTCTTTTGTTTTTTTAGTAACTAGTTCCTTTTTCTAGTGACTTGTTTCAGTACTGTAAACAAACTTTCAGAAATTGATAGTAGAGTTCTCAAGATTGGGTGTTGTCCAGTAGTGTTGATGAACTGATAGCTGAGAAAAAAGAACTATTTACATGGTGATTTTTGCACAAGAACACAGAGAAAGTGTGTGAAGTGCATGTGTTTACAACTGAAAAAAAAACCCCCAAGAACGGGGGCAGATTTTTTCTTAATTATTAATAGCTTTTGTATTTACGTAGTTCAGATCCCTCTTCCTAAAAATGTCATACTACCATTACTAATAAAATGAGTGAACCAGTCAGATGCAATACCATTTTCCCAGTTTGTATTGATTTTAGTAAGATTGCAGACGAGTAGAGATTTTTGTCTTGCAACTGTTTAGAATCATACAAGAATTCTAAACATATAGGAAAGGTGGAATATGCGTGAAGACATAATCCATG